>BRDA01061419.1:626-22594 GCA_036984385.1 Crenuchus spilurus | reverse complement strand
AGGCAGTAGGTGGGTCAGTGAACTGGCTACTGATAGCCGTCACTTTCCCGGTTAAAAACGAGGCAAAGATTTCAGCTGTGAGGCAGGTAGGCAGATGAGCAGCTGGAGGGTTCAGCAGCGATCTGAATGCTGTGAATAATTTCCGACAGTCTGTCAGAGAACCGATCTTATTGTGATAGAAGTCGGTTTTGGCAGTTGTGAGGCAGTCTGAGAATGAAGCCAAGAGTAACTGGTAGTTTGGTAGGTCTGACATGATACGCTTTTTTTGCCATTTCCTTTTGGCAGCCCGGAGTTTTAAGCGTAACCCCCTGAGGGATTCATTTTTAAGCCATGGCTGTGGCTTGTTGATAGTTTGTGATGTCATTGGACAGAATCTGTCCAGACAAGAGCTCAGCGTGGAGCAGAGCGTGTTTGCGGCTGTATTTACGCTGAGAGCAAAGAATGAGCCCAGTGTAGGCATAGTAGTGGTGACCAGCGATGAGTATTGCTCTACACAAAGGTCTATGAGACATTGCAGTGAGGATGTGATTGCATTCAGCAAAATGAGTGTTAATGAGGTCAGGATGTTGGATGATCAATCGATCGATTGTTCTATCTATCCATCCATCCATCCATCCATCCATCCATCCATCCATCCATCAGTTTGTCTATCTATCTATCCATCCGTCCGTCCGTCCGTCCGTCCGTCCATCCATCCATCCATCTATCTATCTATCTATCTATCAGTTTGTCTGCCTGCCTACATATCGAATGAAATACTGTCATGTACTGTATAAACAAGCTGACTGTTTCAGTGTGTAGTTTTGAACTTTCTGTATTGCAACAACAGTAAACAAGCTGACAAATGAAACAATGCAGGCCTCGTTTCTCTTCCAGTGAAATTATCAGCCTGATATCTGTAAAAGGAGTTCTGCAAAAAGATGATGACTGTTTTCCACGCATCGCTGCCAGTAGACCTGACTAGCCTCAACATGCACTTACTGCCAGTAAAGCTACAGCGTGCTGTGGGAATGATGCATTCAAAAACATGGATGCGCACACACGCACACTTATGGTGTGCTCTCACTGTTTCCCATTACCACCCTCTCTCCTTTCACCTGCTCTAGAATACAATGTGCTCTCCACGTGGTTACGGGTGTGTCCACACTAGTTTACAGGGTCCTCCCACACACACTATAAGACATAAGCTTGATGTCACCTGCCCTACTTATCTATTCACACACAGCTGATGAAATGCTAATATGACACTGTATGTGAAAATGGAAAACACTTTTTATCTTCAAAAGGACATTTAGACAAATTACACAGCACTTTTACCCTCTTAACAGTCCACTGTATTATTTAGCATTATCTGTCTGTCCAAATCTCAGTACTTTTATACAGCAACTACATTCCATAAACACAAACTGTTGATGGTTTATGTACAAGATCCCTTTAATTGAGCAGAAATGTGTTTTTTATCATTTGTAATATAATAACACATGCTTAGAATTTACTGCTGAATACAAAAACAAGTTTAGATTTTTTCCCCAGAATTATTTTTTCAGGCTGAACAGCATTAAAGGGATATTATGTAGGTTTGTATTATGTAAGTCACATTTTTCAGTTCTATTTTTTTGGGATGCATTTTTTGGGAGCTTTTTAATGTTCATTTCAAATAAAAAGGTTTATTTGAGGCAAAATCTTGAAATGGCAAATGAAAGAAGGCAGACACATTCCTTGTCTGTGTGTATCTTAGAAAATAAGAAGGTAATGCCTCTCTGAATGTAAGAAATAGATGCTGAACTTGCAGGCCATTTAAGAAGTTAAATAACAACCAGTGTATAGTAACCCAAACAACATAATAACAAATGTATAACTGCCAGGACAGAAGGTCATGGCCATTATCGTGTTATTTGTAACAAATGTTTGAGTTCCACCTCATTTACAGTACCAGTCAAAAGTTTGCACACACCTTCTGTACATTCAGTGGTTTCTCATAATTTAAAAATGGCCTGATTGCAGATTAATACTAAAGTCATCCAAACTATGAAGAAATACATATGGAACAAAAAAAAGTGTTAAACAAACCAGAATATGTTTTATATTTTAGATTCTTCAACGTAGGCACTTCATGCTTAGATGGCGGCTTTCTTGGCATTTTCTCAGTCAGCTTTATGAGGTAGTCACCTAGAATGGCTTTCAGTTAACAGTTGTGCCTTGTCAAGAGTTCATTACTTGCATTTATTGCCTTCTTAATGTGTCTGAGACCATCGGTTGTGTGCCTACTTTGAAGAATCAAAAATATTAAACATATTTATCACTTTTAATTTTACTGCATGATTCTTTATGTGTTCATTCATAGTCTGGATGACTAATTTACAACGTAGGAAAAAAATAAAAACATTGACTGAGAGGTAATTTACAGAGCAATTTACCTGTTTGCAAACTAATATGATGAGACATCCAGTATAATGTATGGTGGAAGTATTGCAGAGCTATATTTTGGCCACAATATTTGCCATTATTTGTCAATTAATTATTCTATCATACTGTATCCATTTTCAGGCCTGCCATCACTGAGGCCCCTGCCAACTATCTCCCCTCTCGTTCTCTCTCCTAACCTGTGAGATGAGTCAGACCCAGGTCCTCCAGTCCGTATGAACCCTCGAAATTGACAAAGACAGACAGGGCCCAGTTGGAGTCGTAAAGGGTGCTGCCACGGATTACTCTGAGCTGCCCCAGTGGCAGCTGGCTGAACTGGTTTGTGGCAATGAGGACATAGCCTGTCACCTCCCGGATACTCTGCGGACAAAAACAAAGCAATCAAGGATGTGTGCATGAAGATCTCTGGAATGCAGAATCCCTGAATGTTAATCTGCTGTGCTGGCAACTTAAATATTAGTGTGAGAACAGATCTCTGCAAGTTCAAAGCTATCTCATTAAAGATTAGCCACTGTGTTTGTTAATCAATATTGTGAAATGATATATTAAATCAATATTCTAATACGATAATATTGATTTTGCAGAAGTGTGTGTGCATTCTAACCAAACACATATAATCCAGATGACTTTCTGTTGGTGATCAACGTGAGTAATTTAAACAATCTAAGCAATGTGGTCAGTACCGGTGCTAGGCATGTGCACAAATGCTTTGTGTGCCCCCATCTTGTCACCCTCCATCACTTAAGTCTTCACCGTGCAACCCACTCTCTGCATGGGCACCATCATTCCAGAAAAAATGTTCCAAAGCTCTACAGCTCAATGTTGGGGGACTTTATACCCCTCTAACCCATGCCTGGCATTAGACATGGCACAAACAGGCTCGTGTTTATCTGCTCCAGAAAGTCCTATTCTATTAGCAGTACTTCTCAACAGTGACTAGACAAGCTGTGTGTGTGCATTTGTACATATGTCTCAACTTAAAGTAGGTGAATGAATTCATTAGAAGGAATGTCTACAAACATTTGAACATTGCCATATCAGAATATTATGAAAACCTTGTCATGAAAAGGCCCAGACGTAACAGTGTTTGCTCACTGGTGATCCCTGGCACTTTCCTCATTCCTCCTGTGCTCATTATAGAGGTTAACTGGTCCACTGTGGCATGTGTGGCACAGCCATTGTTCCGCTTGGCATCAATGGCCCATAGGGCACCATTTTTATGCTGTTGGGAGGCCCTCAATGTACCAGAAGTCTCAGGATATCTTCACTGCAGTGGCTCTAGAACATCCCACAAAGTTAGTGGTTTCTGAGATGCTACCACACTTCACCTGGTGCCCTATTATCATGCCCTTTTGGACATCAGTCAAAATACATCGTTTGCCCATGATACACATTCAGAACACCCTGTCATGTGACATCTATGAGAACCATCTTCCTCCCTTCAATCTCCCATTTTCCCTGAAGGTCCAGCGTAGTAAATTGAACAAAATGAACAAAGTTTTCTTACTCCCAGGAAAGAGAAGTCAAAGCCTCGCTCCATCTGGGTGATTTCCAGGTTGCCCATGATGATTTCACAGTTGTTGTAGCGTTCCCTCAGGTTAATGTAGTGCTGAGTAGAGCTGCCTGTAAAACTCAGCCCATTCTTGGTTCCCAGACAAACTGGTGGAGATAAAATGAAAAAGATTTTGTAAGTAAGCTTTATAAAACCAAAGTGCCATAGTCATACCAATGATGCACAAACAGCTTAAAGTTTTCTGGCTAGTCATTAGATGCTCAGCATGAATAGAGGACCAATTGTGAAGTCTTCTATTGAAACTGAAGAAACATCATAAAAGGGCCGATGAGATGAACATGGACACTTTGAAGTAGCTCAAAGCCTGCTCTGCACATACACACACACACACACACACATACACACACACTCAAAGTCAGTGGCATGGTGGAGGAGATCAAAGGTGAAAAGGTCACAGGAATGCTACAGGCCAGTCCACAATGATTTGTAATGTGCTCTAACAGCCGTGAGTTACGACCAAACAGCGGCAAAAACAGTGTCAGCCAACCACAGTACTGCAGCAGGGTCACCGGCCTGAGGCCACATTTGGCATTAGGGCCTATTTACCATCCACTACACTAAAGGAGAAGACACTAGTGTGCAGTCATGCTCACTTTCTCTCTGCTTCTCTCCCTCAAAACAGAACAGAAGAACATTCAACAACATCTCAGCCGTGCAGCCCTGACAGTTGTGAGCGCCGCAGTGCGTCGGAGTGTCGCCTTGGTGAGCTACGTGCTCATGTGTATGTATGGAGAGATCACACTGACTGCATTATAATGCAAAGAACTGGTCTTACTTAAGAGGAGGTGAGGAACGAGGAAAAATAAAACGGTTTGAAAAACAGGCCATGGGACAAGATCATCAGACCAGATTGCATCTGCAAATCAGTAAGATGTTTACTGTATTGGTACAATACAAGCAAACTACTCAGGCTAACTCTTACTAACTCCTCACATTACCTCACAGTCTGTTTTGGTGAACTTTTGTTTTCAAAATGTTGAATAGCAAACCTCATTGAACTTGTTTCTCTCCTTTTTACAGCATCAGCTCCCTTTCACACTAGACTGGAAACCTGGCTACATTAGCAGAACTCAAAATAATTATGGTAATCAGCTGCCATTATAATGTTTAGCTTATAAATCAGACGTTTGTAGCACCTGCACGTTTTATGTGATTAATACATATACAGGGGTTGGACAATGAAACTGAAACACCTCTCATTTTATTATTTTATTACATATTCGAGAGCAGGCACAGGCTATAAATACTGGTAGATGGGGCGAAGCGCGAGATTGGAAATTGCTGGTGGTTGTAGGGAAAAAACTGCAGGTCCCAGAGTGCATTGCGTTAACTACACTGAGGCCAGATATAGTGCTGTACACTGAAAGTAAACGGATAGTTTATTCCATAGTTAACAGTTCCATTTGAGGATGCAGTTGACGAAGCATTTGAAAGGAAGAAGCTAAAGTATGCGGACTTGGTGGCTGAGGTGAGGGAAGGTGGGTGGCAGGCAGATGTAAGACCAGTGGAGATAGGTGTTAGGGGATTTGTAGCCAAGTCTGCTACATCCCTGCTTGTGCAGTTCGGCATCAGGGGCCAGAAACTAAGGGCAGCTGTGAAGGACTTATCAGAAACAGCTGAAAGGTCTAGTCAGTTGTTGTGGATGAGGAGAACACAGACTAGTTGGGGAAATGCACTGTAGAGGGGCTGTTTTGGTGGTTGGTGATGTGGCACGTAAAGATCACATGGAACTGGTGGCACTGAGCATGCATTAACGGTGCCAGTTGGGCTAGATACAGCCTTAGTCACCAGGGAGGCCAGTGTGGATTTACGTTTGTTAAGGGTAAGGAAGGTCTGTAAGGCTAGCTTGGAGGGGGGTGGGTCTGGGACGCCAGACTTCACTGTTGAGCCTTCTGGAGGTGTTGTGGGCTTAATTCAGCGAAACACTGACGAGGGAAGGTGCCTACCTGATGACCCCTGTGAAGAGCTAGTAATGCAGTGTGTGGTTTGGGTACTCATGTGGTAGGCTCAATGAGTAACCGTAGATGGTAAGGGTAGCTGGTCGCTGATTGTATCATAAATTGCCACAGCAACCGTAGGGTGTAGCTGCAGGATTGAAAAATGTGTGGAGAGTAGGGTGGGCCCTATGTGAAGCTCTAATGGTTTGGCATAGGATATTTTACATCTTATCCTGTGTATGATTGTAATTAGTGTGGGAGGTTTCATGGCTAAATTGGACCAGTCTGGTGGCCAATCTTCATTAATTGCACATTGCACCAGTAAGAGCAGAGTGTGAAGGTTCAATTAACAGGTTAAGAAGAGTTTTGCTCAAAATATTGCAATGCACACATTATGGGTGACATACCAGAGACATACCACAGCAAAACTGGTGAAAGATTGGTTTGATGAACATGAAAGTGAAGTTGAACATCTCCCATGGCCTGCACAGTCACCAGATCTAAATATTATTGAGCCACTTTGGGGTGTTTTGGAGGAGCGAGTCAGGAAACGGTTTCCTCCACCATCATCACATAGTGACCTGGCCACTATCCTGCAAGAAGAATGGCTTAAAATCTCTCTGACCTCTGTGCAGGACTTGTATATGTCATTCCCAAGACGAATTGACACTGTATTGGCCGCAAAAGGAGGCCCTACACCTACTAATAAATTATTGTGGTCTAAAACCAGGTGTTTCAGTTTCATTGTCCAACCCCTGTACATTAACTACAAACTAAATAAATTATTGACAAA
This sequence comes from Crenuchus spilurus, assembly GCA_036984385.1. Lineage (NCBI taxonomy): Eukaryota > Metazoa > Chordata > Actinopteri > Characiformes > Crenuchidae > Crenuchus > Crenuchus spilurus. The sequence goes on along the minus strand of BRDA01061419.1, from coordinate 15,867 downwards.
TGCAAAGCTAATATTTTAAGTTGAGGTAACTCAGTGTTAATTCATATAACTTGTTGGAGCTAATATAATTAATTAATCCGTTAAATTATTTGAAACTCAATTGGCTACAAAAACATCTAAATCAACCATTTCAGTCAGAATCACCCATTTCAGGAAACTCAATTAGAGACATGCTCCAATTTTCATTTACCCCAAATGTAGATCAGCCATGATATGTTGGGAACTTATGTGGAGCTACTAAAAACAATTGAAGTCAATAGTCACCAAAATAGCCCAGTTATTTTTGCCAAAATACATCCCCAAAACCTTCTGCAACCAACTTAAACTACATCAAAGTCTTAATTAAAATCTCGCAGACTTTGAGCTTTAAAACAGATGCTGCCTGAAGCAGTGAAGATTTAACTTTTCTGCAAGGACTAGTCTGTGATGTGGTCTGAATGGCTTGAGAGATGTTTTGATGATGTATTTTGAAGGAAACAACTGCTATTTTTGAGTTCTAGTGTTTGCTAGCAGTGTGCAATTCTGTTTCTGAACTAAATACGTCAAATCTGACTTACCCATATATATTGTAGCACATATGAGACATGACCCCGTATCCTGACACTGCACAAAAACATGTAGCGAAATGTGTGTGTGAATGAATGTATGTGTATGTGTGTGCATTAGCAGAGCTGAGATCATAGCAGCAGACAATAGGGCGAGTGTGAGGGCACCAGTCTATCAACAGAAGGAGCGGGGCGGGCGACAGGAAGAGATAGGGACACCATCTAAAAGTGGCCACTCTCTGCCTGCTCCCACTGCCCAGTCAACACTGGTCCATTCTTCACCGTCCTGCTCACTGCACTGGCCGCTTATGTTTCACTGCTCTACTTATGCAGCCTCAACAGCAGCAATGCCCATAATTCACTCAGCAAGGGAGCTTTTATTGGTATTAGGCCTTCATTTCGTATAATGACAAGGTAGTTAGTAGGGGTGTAAATCATGATGCCATCCTATAATGATTCTTTTAGCTAATGTTGTGATCCATTATGTGATTCAGTTCAATACAGGGGACTGCATTTGATACAATATGAAGAAATGCCACACAGTTTGTTATATTTCTATGAACTTACAAATACAAAGAACATTTTATTTACAGCAATGAAGAGTACAGCCATGAGGAGCACAGAGAGGAATCATTTGGATAAACACAAATGCATCTATATACAGCATCTCACAAAAGTGACTACACCCCTCACATTTCTGCAAATACTTGATTATATCATTTCATGGGACAACATTATACAAATGAAATGGATATAACTTACAGTAGTCAGTGCACAGCTTGTATTGCAGTATAGATTTACTGTTTTCTGAAAATAACCCTACACACAGCCAAATAGCTGACAACACAAGTGAGTACACCTCACAGTGAACATGTACAAATTGCGCTCATATTGTTAATATTTTGTGTGACCACCATTATTATCTACCACTTCCTTAAGCCTCTTGGTCACGAAAATCACCAGAGCTGCACAGGTTGCTAAAGCAATCCTTTTCCGCTCCTCCATGATGACATCACAAAGGTGGTGGATGTTAGACACCTTGCGCTCCTCCACCTTCCGCTTGAGGATACCCCACAGGTGCTCAATTGGGTTTAGGTCATCAATTTTACCTTCAGATTTCTCAGTCGTCATTTTGGAGATGGGGTCATTATAATGTTGGAAAACCTGCATGTGGCCCAGTTTTCGAAGGGGCTCTATCACAGTACATGTTGGAATTCATGTTGCCCTAAATGAACTGCATCTCCCCAGAATGGGCAGCACTCAGGCCCCAGACAATTATCTTGGTACTCCTGACCAGGGCGCCGCCACACATGCTGGACACCATCTGAGCCAAACAAGTTTATCTTGGTCTTGTTAGACCACAGGACATGGTTCCAGTAATCCATGCTCTTGGACTGCTTGTCTTCAGGAAACTCTTTGGGGCTTTATTGTGCATCAGGTTCAAAAAAGGTTTCGTTGTGGGATGATGGCCATGCAGACCAAGTCAAAGCAGTGTGCAGCGTATGGTCTGAGTACTGACAGTCTGACCTCCCACTTCAACCTCTTCAGCAATGCTGTTTCAATGGTCTTTGCCATGAGGTGCCATGTTGAATATTCAGTAGCTTTCAGAGAGAAACCCAAAGTACCAAATTTAACAGTCTGGCTCCGCATTCACACCTGCAACCCTGTAACTCTAATGATTCACATGACACCAAGACTGAAAATGACATACCGGTAATTGGGTACAATTTCAGTTCACTGAAGGCTAAGGTAGTGATTAATAATAATGGTGTTCACACACAATATTAATACCATAAGCACAATTTGGGCATGAGGTGTACTCATTATTATATTATATTATATTATATTATATTATATTATATTATATTATATTATATTATATTATATTATATTATATTATATTATATTATATGTACTCATTATTATATATATTATATTAAGTTATATCCAAGTTTCATTTCTATAGTGTTCTCATGAAAAGATTAAATATTTGTAGAAATGTGAGGGGTGTACTCACTTTTGTGAGACACCATAAATAGATAACATTAATAGAAAAATAACATCATAACTGCATGTGCTTTGTTTAACACTGCATTCCTCTTTTTGTGGCAGAGTGGTGTAGCTGTGCAAGTGTTCATCCAAAGATCATGAGTTCAAACTCTAGTGATGCTACAACTGTTTATAACTGGTAGCCCACGGGCTGCCTTGTGCCTACAACCGCAGTATCTCACATTATAGCACAAACCTTGAGTGTACTATTGCTTAAAAAGGGAGGAGCCTTTACATGTTACAATAATTATGAGAAATGCACTGTGAGCTTACACACATTACCCCTAAGTATTCAACATCATTGATTGGACATTGACAATGTTCTGATTCCAACAGTCACTTAGCAAGGAGAAAAAACACAAAGTTTTAAAAGACCAATCAGTAAACAGTCCAGATAACAGACAGGAGGTCAAAAACACAACAGCTAACAAACAAAATTATGATACAAGACTAGTCAGGGAACAGACCAAAGTTGCAAACAGAACAGCAAAATGAATACAAAAGGACAGAAAGAACAAAGGAAACTAAGAATAAGGCTAACAAAACAAGAGAAAACAAGACAAAAAGCAACCAAGGCTAACAGGCTAAGCGGCTAACAGGCAACAATATTAAGATATACAGTAGCAAACAGAACAAAACAAAAAACAAGCTAAGGCTAGGCTAAACAGAAGAAAACAGGAACCAGAACTGAAAAAGGAAAACACAAAGAATACTTGAGTTTAAGAGTGTTAGGAGTCAGCTAGTAACTGCATACCAAGCAAAGTGCTAACAGAACAGTGGAGATTATATAACCCAGTTAATCTGGAGACAATTAAATTAATATAGACTAATTAAAATATATTAACATTTGTTTTTAAAGAAATATGTTTATTTCATTTAAGGATGTATATTATTACTTAAGTTAAAAAACTGAATCATACTTCAACTTTTAAACAGTAATAATTTTACTATATTACAAGTACTTTTACGTAAGTAAGGGGCTTGGGTACCATCTCTGCCTCAAAACTGCCTTGTCGGACTGAATTTCTGTTTTTAATAGCATATACATACACAGTTGTGACACATACTTAATCACAACTCATTGTACCAATATAGATGTACCAATATAAAGTAATATATATATTCATAAAGTCAGTATTGGTTCAGAGCAGGTGTGGCAGCAGCACAGGAAACAATGCACCAAATCCTGCAATCCACACACTTTATACAGGTCAAAGGCCACTAACAGCTAAGAATCACAGTGCAGAATGACTGGTAATGACAGACAGATGTTAGAGGAAGGAAAAAGAGCAAGAGTGAATGAAGAATCTGGAAGGAAGAGCAAACAGATCCTTGTGAAGGATTATTAGCAAACACACAGACACTGAAATTAGGATAATTCTCCTTTAGAATTTCACAGGGGTGCAGCCGGTGACATAGAAAACATGAAATAGAAGAGACGTGTTTCTGAAAGTACTGACACAACACACCACAGGTATTTACTCTTATCTACCACAGATACAAAACTGAGTTTGTTAGACTAAATCTAATCATGTTCTAAACCCCTTTACATTCTTGCATTCTTGTCACTACAATCACTTAGAAAAGAGAGTTATGCCCTAGTTATGGCACAGTGCACAAAGATAACAAAGGAGTGATGGGTTGAAGAGATGTGAGGCCTGTCTTCATCACAGACACAGACACACAGACACACACACACACACACACACACACACATACATACATCTTCATGAACTTTTCTTTTTGTAAAAAATGAAATGCCAAATAATTTCTTAAATTTTTCCCCAATCATCCGTTATCATTACCACATACATCTCCCCTAACCTTCCAGCTATTTATTTTTCCTGTCATGTTCTACATTCTGCCTCATCTGATCAAACTTGTCCTGACCAGCTGTAGTGGTGCACCACCATTGAACACTTGGAGGTTCGAATTGTGCAGTGTGACAAAAATGTTGCAATTTAACGAGTCCTACAGGTCCACCACAGAACAGATTATGCTCCAATTAGCAGATCTCAGTCGTCTTTCAGCAGAGCCTGAACAGTATAAACTAGTCTGAGGCCCTGTGTCATGGTGACACAGCTAAAGAGAGGACATATAGTTAGATAAAGAACATCACTTTGTAAAACAGTTATTAATTACAGTGTAAGAGGGTAGTTGTCTCCAATCAACTCCTTACCTCTGAATAAGAAGCCACTACAATAAAACAAGGTAACATAGGTGAAGAGTATTTCACTAGGTAACTGGTCATTGAACTGCAACACTTGCACCTGATCCCCAAAGTTTCAAACATCATCACCTATTCAGTGCAACTAATGCAGTCAAACTCACTGTACCTGGAAATGTGCAGTCATGTGGTATTTAATATTAACTCAACTCTGAAAAGTTCCATTTCCTTTGGTCTACATGTTCTTGTCTACATATATTAAGAAATCTTTTAAGACAAGCAAATATGGGTAAAAAAGTAGGGATGCTCCAAAATGAACATTTTTGGCCAAAACTGAACATGGTTCTTCATTTGCCTAAATGATTATAAAATTAGTAACTAAACTATTTCCCAAAACAAGTCTTGTAGCTTGTCAGGAATGAGTGCCTGTATTTTTATAAGCTGGTTTGACATGATTAAGTTTAATAACATAAGTTTAATAGATTTATTGTATATTTGTATAAAAAACTAATGTTAGAAAAGACAATAATATATGAATATGTATAAAGATGCATGTGTTACATTATTACTAAAAAAAATGACATAAAATCATGAAAATGTCTGAAATGAATTATGTACATCACATGGATGTTTTATGTGTTTAATGCAAGTGTCACTGGTTACAGTCTCTAAAACACCAAACATTACTTCTGGTAATTGTGCGATGGTTCCTATCACTGCACCTTCATATTCATATTCTAGCTTTGTCATAACAAGTGTAGTTTAGTGAAGGCTGTGCTCATAGTTTGTTTTCTACTTCCATTTCACCACCAAACTGTAACTGTGGTGATGAATCTGTGTTTTGTTAATTGGTGAAGAAAAGCAGAATTCTGAATGTTATATTATAGGTTAAATAGGTAACAGCATCACGTCATTGTTCTCTATAAAATGTTTGGTGTTTTCAAAAGTGTTGTTTTTGCCATTTTTGGCAGAATAATCTTGGTTGCTGTATATTTGGTGCATCACCACTAAGATGTGAGTTTTTGTCACGTTGTCGAATGGGCAGCATACATTAATTCCAATATATTTCAGTCCATTTTCCAAAATAAATTCACATAAAAACAACAACAAAGCATTAAAATCACCAAAAAAGAAAATAAAAGTAAAACGTCTCAAAAATTCAATGGATTGAAAAAAGGTGTAGGCTGCAGTTTTATTTGTATTGGATTTTGTACCCAATTTTTGTACCAACATGAAACCAGGCTCTTTCTACTCAGATTCAAGCCACATTTCAATGTGATTTTGAATCTTTATATGTGGCTCAGTTTGGCCAGTCAGATCACATTTCATGTGTCACATTTCATTATATAAGGTGTGGTGGTTCCTGACGTCAGAAAGTGCGACAAATATGTCAGCGGAGCTGAAAAACAAATGACAGCTTAAACACACATAGCTGACGTTTTTAAACCAACATTTCATTTTACATTGTATGCTGGAATGACAGTTTCAGTCTAAGATCTGAATGTAGTGTACAGTCACCACTGTGCTTGTACATACAGAAAAATGTAACATCTTTATTGAACCCATCCGTGTAGTGAAGCACACATACACACTTGCCAACGTGGTGAGCAGACCAATCCATGGCACCCAGGCGAGCAGCTGGACATTATGTGCCTTGCTCAAGGTTGCATGTTTATGGGATGTTTATGTCAGTCATGTTTATGGGATCTACTTACCACAAAGCCAGTTCCATTAACTTGTGCACATGGTTGCTGGTTGTTTACTATATGGAATAGATATTACAAATGGTTTCGTTTGGGTTTGATGTGGCAGGAGAATTTGTCTATGATGCAGTGAAAATGTTAAAAACTTACAATACAATGAAAATCCAGAGATATTTTATGGGGGAAGAAGGGGTTCAAGGGTTGGGCTAGATACTCTTAAGATCTTACCCTAACCAGTGAATGCCTCTGTACATTTCTCTTAATTTTTGTGAGCTCAGTAGATGAAAAGGACAAAAGGTATGCTGAACATGAGGAAAATTGTGCTTATTCTATTTACTCTGTAATCAAAGGTGACAGTTGTGTGTTTGTCAACATAAAATTTTTGGTGTTGTGATAAACAACACAGGCATATTCCTTGATTTCAAAAACAATGTCTTAAGCAGGGGCAAGTCTACACCACAGCTAAGAAACAACAGTCCTGGGTCTTTTATCATTAGCACCGGGACTTTTTTTTAAAAGTTAAAGTAAAAGTTCTACCAGACTGACATTCACTGCTGGGAAAATGACTGCAGCATGACATTACTAGTGCATCTCCAAAAATTAGAATATGTTGAAAAAGTTCATTTTTGCTCATAATTTCACTCAAACTTAAATTGTGATATATTTTATATTCATTACACATAACATGAATATGTCAAGCCTTTTTTTGCTTTCATTTGGAAAGTGTTTGAATAGTAATTAATTCAAACTCTAAATGAAATAATAATCTGATATTCTGGTTTTTCATGAGCTATAAGCCATACTGATCAACATTAAAACCAAAGTCTTGAAATGTCACTTTATATTTAATGAATATAAAATATTTATCTTAATTTCATCATAATTTAATTATGAACAACAATTAACTTTATCATGATATTCTAACTTTTTGATATGTACAATCTCAAGCGTGATTACACCATCAGTTGAAAGTATGCTTGGCCCTGCAGTGTGCACAAAGACTAAAAGATTGTGTACAAAAGCATTTAGTAGGAATGCACCAGATTTTCGGTAACCAAAATAATTTGGCCAAAAGTGATACAATACACATTTTTAGTGTTCAGGCAAATAAGTCAATTGACCAAATAATTTATACAGAACAATGATGTTTTTAATGGCACTGTTACCTTTGTTGACATTCAGCATTCTGCTTTTCTTCACCAGTTAACAAAACACAGATTCACCAGCACAGTTACAGTTTGGTGGTGAAATAGAAAAAGACATCAAACTAAAAGCAAAGCCTTTACTAAACTGCACTTGTTATGATGAAGACAGTACAGCCGCTTAGCTTTGTGTTTGTGCTCCGGTACAACTTAAGCACTTTAAAGCAACTTAAAGGGTTAAGTTTCAGTTTCTGACTATTCTCTTCAGGTTCATGATCATTCTCACCTCCTTAAAGCTTATGAACTTTACTTCTATAACTCTGAGTGCCCCATCTGATTAAAGCTTTCTTTTTATGATAGGGCAATATAGGCTTAGAGCTGTGTTCCTACACAAGGTTTACAACCCCGGTGACAAACTGTGTCCAGCAGCGAAATAAGTGACATATTAGTACAATCAGGGACGCTGATTACAGCGTGTTAATGCCCACCTCGATTCTCAGAGGCAAAGTTCTGTGAGGAAAAAAGAGCGTTTTGTGCGCGGAAGAAGAAGAGAGACGATTAAGGAGAGGCCGGGTTAATCATTCTGAGACTGTCAATATATCCACTCGAAATGACTCACTCCTGGGTGGTGACACTAATGAACAGCTTAGTCTACTCACGCTTTGCACCGTATTGACACAAATTGTTATGAGCTTCGAAGAAAATGAGATAATGGCTGCTGGGTTGTTGAAACAGATTCTTCACTGGGTATTTATAGGGCTGTGAACTACATCGAGCATAGGAAGTTAAGATAATGAGACAATGAGCCTCTGAAAATCAGAGAACAGATCACAGAAGAACATGTTAGCAGTCTGCTGGAGTCTTATCTATGATCTGTATGAGGTAATAAGATACCTGTTCACAAACGTTTACTAAAGGCAGGTACGGCCGAGAAGTTCCACAGATTCTCAGGCCTCTGAGTCAGAGCTAAGAATAACAGCAACCTGCTGAAGCACACCTACTCAGGTAAAGAAGGAAGAAATGTACAGGTTGATGAAGAAAATAATGAGCTTTATACTAAATCTATCTGAATATGTGAGGTCTAGTGAGTGGAAGGATGGATTTTTAAAAGGATCAGAAGTATTGATATTTCAGTATTGATCCAGCCATCCATTTAAAACAGTACTTTTGTAAAACATAATACAGTTAAGTCCTGTGACTTAAGGAAATACAGTAAATACCTGTATATTGTCACTGTCCAAAGGAAAAAGAGTGGCATTCCTTACAAAAAAACACTGTGGTCCTACCATGGTAGTATGATGGCATTACCATTGTAAACCCATCACAGTGGTTTGGACACCATGATGGTAGTACCATTGTACTGTAATGGTAAAGCTACAGTAATACAATTAGTTTTATCATAGTAAATACTATTAGTAGTATTATTATAGATAAACATAGCATTACTGTAGTATAACCATTACAGTACTATGGTACTACAGGATGTCCTATTTGCTTCTTTACCTAAACAATTGTGAATAACGTTAATATTAATGATGTGATAATGAAATTTGGATTAAATACCTCAGTCTGTGTGACAAATATGTTACAACATGTGCTAAAAATGTCCAGCGTGCAGTTCTTTTCTCCTAATCAGATGGTGATGTTCAGTGCATTTGCATCATGAACACTCCTCCTGTACAGTGTAAACTGAAACATTATGCATGTATTGTTGCAAAGTTCTCAGGGGGAAATAACCAATGTCTCATTCTGTGTCCCCCAAGATAACTGAGGGCTTTAATGTCTCACTGCAGCAGCAGGTGACTGATGGTGATGGCTGGACAGGTACTGGCCTCCACTCGGATAGCAGCAGATATTAGTCATCAGATATGAACACCCCTCTACCTGCACTTTAATCATGCATGTTTCAAACAGACTGAGATACATTTAATCACAATTTCATCACCAGATCTTCATTAGTATTAAAGTTATTTACAGTAAAAAAGCGAACAGGACACTGTACCATCATGGTAGCGTCCACATAAACGTGATTCTAGCATGATGGCATTATCATGGTACTGTTTTTTGTAAGGGATGGTACAATCACAGTTTGTCTTGATCTTGAGTTTGATATCTTACATACTGTGACAGATAAACACTCATAGTAATTCAAGGTGTTCTAATGATATTATGACATTTCCATCAGTCAAAACCACCTTCTCTGTGTGCGTCATAAAAAAATATATTAAGAAAATATTAACAATAAGTCAGTGAGTTTGAGATTTTGATTAGATTTTTTAGTACACTGTACTTCAGCACACTAAAATTTATACTGAAAGGTTTGAACATGTAGGATTTTATAGTAATTATCTGGTTTTTTTTGCAGACTTTAGTTCTTCTACCCTCAGGTCATCACCCTGATAAACAGCTGACCAAAAGTATCATCTGCTAGGGCCAGAGCTACTCCTGATTGTTATTATACTCATGCTAGCACTGTACATCATAATTCATTCTTTTGTTGTACACTGCCATGTATATAACTTTGCCTTTATTGTAATCTATATGTGAATTCTGTAATTCTTGTATAGTTTGTGTATACTATGTATATTGTTTACAGTATACTGTGTATTATCTGTGAATGTTATGTACATTGCATTTTGTATATAACACTATTTAGACTTGATGGCTAGAAACCAACATGTTGTTGTGTATCAACAAAATCTGATTCTGATTTGCAGAGCATGCTGAGAAGGTGCCTTCCCAGCATTCCTTGCAGTTTGCTATTTTGAGTTAATAAAAGTGTATTTTTTCTATAGTTCCATTCACAAGTGTTTTATTAGTTTAATATGTTATTCATACATTATATAAATTATATAATTGAAAGCATTTTATGTGTTTTGTTAATCCTACCATGATGGTATTTTTTGTTAACTAGCTCATCCCATAGAGTCATAGTTATATAGATGTTGAGTTACCAATTCTGTGAGTTTAAAGGCAGATTCAAATGCATTTCTCTCCTGACATATTTTGGTGTTAAATGGTTTACCATTGCTGATGATAAAAATTAGATTGTACTACTGCCTTCAACTAACGGCATTCAGCAACATAAAGACACCTATAGTACATGACTGTAATATAGAATATGGAAATACAATGGAGCACTGTATATAAACAATAAAAAAACTTGCAATATTACTGTAACGCTAGGGACGGGTGATACCATTTACTTACCTTTCAATCTGATACTTAGTAATTCCTATACTAATGTACCAATACCAATAACAATACTGTTATTATTTTGATTTTTTTGTATCTTAAAAATATTTTACAATGAAAACCAAAAAATCTGAAAATCAGAAATATCACTGTGCCAGTATTAATCCACCGATCCATATAAAACAGTACTTCTGTAAATTAAGACCTGTAACTGAAAAAACCACAGTAACAACCTCTGTATATCATCACTGTTCTAAGAAAAACAAGTAACTCAAAAATGGCAACTTTAGAGCAGAGGGCTTTCAATTTTTTATGCAAATTAAATGCAAAGCAATTGTAGAGAATTTCTACTTGTCCAGTTGACACAAAGTTATAGCATAATGTAAAGGACCTTTGCTGAGCTCAAATTATTCAGAAAAATCTCCCAAAATCTATATATTTTTCATTGGACAGCATGATATTTGGATTACAGTACTATGCAGAATTAGCCTGCACATCACATTTACAGTAAGCCCACTGTAGATTTATAGTAGTTTACTGGTAGCTGTGCTGCTAGTAATGAATACAAGTATTTGTAAAGTCATCTTACTATAGACAAATGCCTCATTCAGCCCTAATGCAGTCAATAAGCCTTGTATCTAAAATTGGCTTCTTCAGCAATGCACTAAAGCTACAATATAATGATGAAAATTATTTGGGCAACATAGACTTCCAGCACATTTTAGCTACATTAGCCTTATATGAAACTCATTGAACCATTTCACTGTAAGTGAAAGTGTGGTACACGTTCTGTCAGGTACTTCACCTTCCCCTTACAAAAATGTGCCCTCCCTAACTAAAACATAATGTGGAACTACATTACTGTAGTGCTGTATTTGCAGTATGATGGTACTACCATTATGGTAATGTCCAAAAAACATGGATCTATTATGATGTTACAGTATATTATTTGTATCGGGTAGTAATACTATCATGCTAGAAATATGTTTTTGGACACTGCCACAATGGTTGTGCCACTGTACTACAACTTAGTAATACTACTAATAAATTACTATCAGTAGTATTACCATGGTAACACTTTTTACACCAGTATTTCCCTTGTAGTACCATAGTACTAGCATGATAGTACTACAATGGTATTACTGTAATTGATTGAAATACCATCATTGTAGAACTAGAATTTGGTCTCTACCATGATGGTAGTACATGGAATTACAATGGTAATACAGTAATTTTAGCATTATTACTTTAGAAAACTGACGTATTGACATTGTAGCACCATGTTAATATGTTAGTGTCCATGGTTCTGTCATGATGTTATTACCATATGGGATGGTAATAAACAAACGTTTAAACACATGTTTTTGGACACTACCATGTTGGTACAATTGTAATACTACAGTAAATACTATTAATAGGCTAGTGCTACTATGGTAAATTTAGCATTACTGTATTGGCACTGTAGAACCATGGTACTATCAGCAGGATAGTATCCAAAAACATGGTTCTACCAGGATAATATCATCTTGGTTGGTAAGGCATGGTAATACAATCTTGGCAGAACTGTTTTAAGGCAGTACTACGGTACAATGGTTTTACCACAGTAACACTACTAACAGTACTTTACTCTGGTAAACTAATAATATTACAGTTGTAGTACATGTTAAGCAGTTTTATCATGTTAATCCCGTCATACAAGCGTGGTATAAGCACAATACATTAAACACAAGTGTAAGAACCACGTTAAGTTGTCTCTGTACCTTCTTGTGACTGAGGCTCAGCCGGCTGGAGGACGCTGAGGAGAACCAGGAGGAGCCCGCGCGTCCGCATCTCAGCAGCGCCCGAGTGCGCGCGCTCATAACCCCGCAGCGTGTCTTCAGTCAGCCCGCTCACCGCGGCCAAGGATTCACACCAGCGAACAGGGTCCTGAAGTTCACCTGTTTACCTGACTCACAGGCTGACTTCTCCTCACCTGTGTGCTGTCAGAGGTCTGAGTTACAAACCAATGCTTCTCTGTAAGCTCTCCACCGTTTCAGACACAAGAAAACCTGGAAGGAGTCATCTCTCTCGCTCTCTTTCTCTCTTTCTCTCTTTTTTTCACTCCAGCAGGTTTGTGACGGCTCTGTAGGCGTGACATGGTAGAAAGCTTAAGGATGGCAGTGCTATAATCCCTCCCTCTAACATCAGTCTAAGTGCTTACCAGCAATGTAATTGCACAACTGGACTGCATGTGGGAGATTCCATCAATAAAACAGAATGAAAAAAAATCATTTGTATTCATAATTTAACTCAATTAGTTATTAGTTCATCATATCAGAAATCCAGAATCTCAAATTATTAGAATGTTTAATTTGGACTTTGAGTAAATTACTATTCAAACAGTATAAATACTATGTATCTCTCAGGCTACAACTGCTTCCTAATATCAATACTCCTGAATCATCATTAACATCAGAAGTGTGGTACCTGGAATAAGGAGAAAAAGAGCTGGACTCTTGCTCAGCGGTCCAAAGTCCTCTTAAAAAAAAAAATAATAATAATAAAAAAAATGCATTTAATTTGGAAATCAAGCTTCTAGAGTCTGTAGAGGTGTCTGAAGCCAATTTCTACAGTTTGTGATGGTTTGGGGTGCCATGTCATCTGCTGATGCTGGTCCACTGTGTTTTATCAAGTCCAAAGTCAATGCAGCCTTCTACCTGGAGATTTTAGAGCACTTCATGCTTCCATTTGTGGACAAGATTTAAGGAGATGCTGATTTCGTTTTCCAACAGGACTTGCCCACAGTACCAAAACTATTAACCCTGATTGGCTAGCCAGCTCATGAACTATAAGTTTTTCTAATCAATATTATCTGAATTTTTCATTTATATTATCAACAAAAATAAACTTTTACAATATTGTTGTGAACTGTACATTCATTAAAAAACCACCCACCTTATTTGCTGCTGTTCATGCCACAAAGGAGTTTACATTGGAATACAGTCTCTGTGTACTTCATTATTAACATTACCCTTCATTTGAACTCAAGGCCCCAAGGGCCCACCTCCCCCAAACTTTACTGTTGGCACAATGCATTCAGGTAAGGAACATTTTCTTGGCATCTGACAAACCTAGACTCATCCATCAGACTGTCAGATAGTGGAGCGTGATTCATCACTCCAGAGAATACTGCACAATAATTCTTCATACACACTTCAGTGACTCTGCTCTGTAAGTTTTCACAATAACAGCACTTAAGAGTTGACCAGGTCAGAACTAACAAGGCAGAAACCTGAACAAACTAATGAGAAGAGTAGCATCCTATGATGACAATGCCAAATTTAGTAAAATCAGTAGTTTGTTGGAAGACAACCCTTTAGTTCAAGTGAAAGATAATGTAAATGATGAAGTACACAAAGACAATGTTTACTGTAGGCTTCTTTGCAGCATCAGCAGCAGCTGATGTTAGGCAGCTTTGTGCTAATGACTTTGTAATGGGATATTAAGCTCATACAGGTGTGATGGTTATGTGTCTACATACTTTTGGCCATGTAGTGTGCATACATTCAGTCATTACTCCTGTCAGTGCTGCAATAAAAATGCAAAAGTAGTTTTATTTTTTGAGAAGTAAAAATTAAGTGCATTGTTTATGGACTAATATCTCCTATTCTAGTGATTAATAGTGTTTATTGAGGTTGTTTATGGACTAATATCTCTTATCCTGGTGATTAAAATTGATTATTGATGTTCTGTATAGACTAATATCTCATTTTCTATTGATTAATGCTGTTTAATGTGATTGTTGATTAATGTCTCCTATTCATGAAGTAACTAATGGGAGAAGTGGCATCCTATGGCAAAGCCATGTTTAAAAACACTGTCACAGGATGACACCTTTATTTGTGCTCTTCAGCATGACTCATTCTACTGCCAGTGTTTACTTACAGAGCTTGTTCAGAGTTTGGCCGTAACACCTGAGAGGTGTCCACATACTTTAGTCCATTAGTCTATGTGTGCATATGGGGACAGTGTAACACAATGCAGGAGTATACAGTCTATATATTAAGCTTATATCAGCATAAGAACTTACAAACAATAAACATACAATGTGAACATGCTAATTCAGGCTGTGCGTGCTTCTTAAACCAATAGGTTTTGGTTTTTATGTTTATATTTTTTGCGTATCTGTGGAATGAAGTACTGTCTAGCTCTAATGGTATTTGTATGAGGAGTTTTAATTTATATTATTTATATTAATATAGTCTATAATATTATGATTATACCTGGTTTGGAATGAACTCGACCCGGGATGTCACTAATGGGATGCCACTCTGCTACAACTGACACTGGTCAGTTGTAGCAGAGTGGCATCCCATTAGTGACATCCCAGTACTGAAGACAGTACTTCATTCCACAGATACGCAAAAAATATAAACATAAAACAGGGGTATACGTGTGTAT
>BRDA01061416.1:9721-20865 GCA_036984385.1 Crenuchus spilurus | reverse complement strand
GCCTCTCTCTGATCTGAGCAACAACATCAGAATTAGGTAATGACGCTTGTAATGTGAATGCAGCCTAAGATACTAAACAGGCCTAATATCTGAATGCTTCATGAAAATTCACTACAAGTTAGCTTTAACTAATAAAACAATGACACTTTCCTAGCACATCATTCACCATGAAACTTCACAACATTAGGCGTGCAGCGTTCAACACCTACTGATGTTACAATTTGCCTCTCTTCATTTTTCAAGTTTTAATAGAAAACTTCACTTTGGGCTCACTCAAGTAAAAGTCAAATAGCAGCTCGACATAAAATGTGCCTGAAAGTTGCGTTGCAGTACAAAAAGCAAGTACGAGAACAAATGCAAGAAAGGAGACCATCTGCTCACAGAGCCTGAGACAGTTCAGCTCAGACGAGGAAAGGTAGACAAAGATACAAACCACCTATACAGAAACGCTACAAAGTGATGAATCGATGTTCATTAGCATTTCAATGTGCTTCTTTGTTTAAAGCCAAAACTCAGTACTTCAGAGTGGAAGCAATGTGCCCAGCTGTAGACGTGTTTGCTATGCGGTGCCCACGTCAATAACAGTGCTGGAGAGAAGGAGAGCATGAGAGAGCGGTAATTAGATTCCCCTCACCGCCGCTCAGCTGGGCCTTTCAATGCAGCTCAATATTTCTGGGATCAAAAGTTCAACAGTTTTGAGGCAAGTTGGAGCACGGTTCCTCCTGGGCCTTTAAAGCTGTCAAAGCTGTACACACAGGAGACACTCACTCACATACTTTAATTCAGGTACTGTTAACTGACACTGGGTGGGGTTACATCTCACCGACTAAGACACAGCTACATGTATGTCCTTGCACTGAATCTCAACAATATGGCTTCAAGTCATTTTGATGTATTTTTTTTCCTCATGTACTCCAGGGGAAGCGTGCCGATGTTTGATCTGGCAAGCACAGCACTTTTGAATAGTGCCTCCCTCGCCTCAGGCTGACCCAGGACCCTGATCTTTCAACGGACCGCCACTATTGCAGAGCAGGGCTAGTGTGCCTTATCAGATCTCCCCCAGGGCACGGAATGGCATCAGAGAAAAAGAAAGACAGACGTACAATCTGGATGAAAGCTTATACTGTTCTTTGATGACTAACAGCATGAACTCTTTACTAAGCATAATGAGTACAATTCAATGCCAAATAATATTAACATGCTGACCTGAAAATGCAATATGAAACAGTCATGACTACAAATGACTGCTTAGTAGTTTATCAGGACAGTTAAATATATGATCAAATTTGACATTAAATAAAGACTTTTTGAATGAAAAAAGCAGTATATAGTCCAAATTGGACAGAATACACTTCAGTGAAATGTATTTCTGACTATTCAAAACATGAAATTGACGAGTTTTTGACTACTATAACTGTAAATAAATACATTCCTCTTTCACTGAAAAATCACAAGAGTTTAAGTTATCCAAGCTAAAAGGTGTTTAGATCAGCTTCAGACTGAGATACAGCTTAGCCTCCCAGCTTTTTTTTCTTAGACACCATTTCTGATATTTAATTTGCGCTGCTCCTTTAAAAATGTCTGCTGTTGCTAAACTAACAAAACTGAAAATAATACATTTTCATATATTGTAACCAATCTAGTGGTAATCAATCAACCCAATCATCTGCTAGGACTCTCCCAATCACTTGCAATGTCCCTGATAGTGATGGGCACAGCGGCTCTGTTACATGAACTGAATCATTAGAATCAATTCACTAAAAAGATTCGTTCAAAAGATTCATTCACCGAATCGTTCAGTGCTTGGCAGCTACCCACCTAACTGATACACGGCTGAACGGTTCATGTTTCAGTTTAGTTCACGGCTTGCGGGACCAGGAGACGAGAGCGTTGTAAAAAATTTATAAATAAAAAATATTCAAGTATGCAACTAAATGTTGGGTTTATTATAGGAAATATAAATCACATTACAAATAACATACTACAAAAAATAAGTCTGAACTAACCTACAACTTTGAGTGCAAAATAATTATTAAACTGAGAGCAAAAAATGCTCTGCTAATCATATTGTGTTCTATTCATATATTTGTTGCCATAATCTGAAATGTGTAATAAACTGTCATTCATATTTTTTTTCTGCACTTCTCATATTTTAATTCTATTCATAACTTTGACATTTGTTTATTTGTTCTACCACAATTTTTTCAGCCATTAATCATCACTTATGTTTATTTTATTGCTACTTGTTTAATACAGGACTTGTTACATGACATTTTAAGTTTGTTTCTGGAAACTAAATCTGTTAAAACAAGGTGGAGGTGTTTGTTTATGTTTATATGACTTGGAGTGGCAGCGCAAACGTGAAAAACATCCTCAGCAACAGTTCTCTGGGTGGCAACGTGAATGTGAATCACAGTGTCAGTACGTTCAGTGAACGAATCAGTGAGTGAACGGGAGCCTTCAGTTCAGTGAACAAATAACTGAGCAAGCACAGTTCCCTCGCAATGAGAGTCTCGACCATCAGATTCGCGGGGGATTCAGTGATTCACAGACCACACAGCAGTTCCTTTGCCGGCCTGCATGGTCACTGCTGAGCTCAACTACTGAACTGAGAAAGGAACGAATCAGCTGAGGAAGTGATTCAGTACGTTCACTCAAATGATTCGTTCATTCAAACGAATCGTTCGCGAACGACACAACACTAGTCCCTGATTCTAAGAGGGTAAAGACCAGCACAGGACTCCTCTGATGCATGTGAAGTCAGCCACCAATTCTTTTTGAACTGCTGGCAATACATTGTCACTGGCAGGATCAGCTCTGATGGATCAGCTGCAAGATGTCTGAGCCAGTCAATAATGAATGGTAGTAGTGATGAGAAGAGAGCGCCATCTACCCACTCAGAGAGAGCACGGCCAACGTTGCTCTCTCTGCTTAACTGTCAATGGCAAGCAGCTTGAGCGGGATTCAAACTCGCGATCATAGTGTCATCGGCTTAGTGTCAAGGCTCCTTACCTTTCTTTTTAATAAAGTCTTCAACTTATTATTCAACCATGTACTATGTATTCAACTTGTACATGTTGCTGAGTTTATAGAAATAAATATCAGAAAGTCTTTAGCTCACTGGCTAACTAATCTGGCTCTTCTAGCATTTTCTTTTTATTCTGTCACTTTAAAACAGGCTTGACAGTTCAGAAACTAATCGGAAGCTGCTTATGTGTTCTACTATGTGTGCTTGTTAGTTAGCTAATGTAAGCTAACAAACAAGATAAGCTAATGGGTTAGCTCAGGCAGCTAGCAAGTCTAGTGAAAACACTGGTCTTTAACCCTCTGGAGTCTGAGGGGTTTCTGAACACTATGACGTAGTCTGACATGCCCTGACTTTTTACAAATTACACCCATAACAAATTATTTTTTTCCCCCCAAAGTGTTACACATTCTTTTGTTCAGCACAATGTCAGTGACAACAGTGTCAAAACAGTGTCATAAATCTATATTTTCATTAAATCTGCTCTAAACCTAGACTTTCCACAAACCTATTTTCAGATTGCAGATATATTATGAACACACACTCTAAACATTTCTAGCCAAGACTTTTGAGCTCAGAGCTGAATAAACAGAGGTGTTGGCTACACACAGATCATTACAGTTTTTAGACAGTGTATGTGGTTTTATTTCTAAAGCTTAACATGGTGGCATTGTCTTTTATTCCGTCACTAACCCTACATTGAATATTCATGAGATATGTGTGAACACTCAAGGTGAGAGGTCTCTGTTGAGGTGAGAGCTTTGTTTGATGGGGGTCCTCGCACATTCAACACACACACACACACACACACACACACACACACACACACACACACACACACACACACACAAAATGTAGACCCTTTAAGGTTTCTGGGGTATATTTACATGTTTAGTTTTGTTTCTAGGATAAAATCTTGCAGTGATATATAAGTGTTTTGGCGGCGCTTCGTTAATCTTCCTTTGGTGGGAACGCCGACTTCAGAACTTTAATACTGTTTGTTAGAACCTGTATTCAGTGCAATGATCACTACAATATTAGCACTTTTAAGTAAATTTCAAGCTCTCTCTCTTTTTTTACTCTCCCGCACATACACAGGAAAACCCTCCTCAGCTGAGAGGCTGATGAAGATCTGCACCCTCACTGAGGGATAAACATGTGGCATTGAGATAACTGGTCTTCACTGATTACAGGTTTGGCGAAAGTGTCGACTGACACGTGGACTCCTGCTGAGTCGGTGGGTCACCTTACACTGTAATCTCCCCCACTGTCCCTCTAACCACAGATAAGATCAGATGACCAAATCCATTGATGAGGCATGCATGAAGGAGGCCCAAAAACAATATTTATCCTTTCCTGTCTCCTTTGTAATTCAGTCTGTCCTCCTTAAAATTAAAGCTCAGCATTTGTCCCTGAAAACTCCACTTGTGCTTACACGCTCAGGGAAAAATCAGTGGGTTAGAGTAACAATGGCTGTTGAGCTTAGGCCAATTCACTCCCATTATAGCATTAGAGATCAAGCTCAAAACTCAACCAGTCCCAATTACATACACTTTCTGAATCTGACACCTTCTATTTTCAAAATGGTAACTTAACTGGAGAAGTCAATGTCATTTTTAAAAAGGCTTTATTTCAAGTCATCACACAATGTAATGTATGTCTGTCATTCTCAGATAAGACAAAAAAAAAGTGAAAACCAGAAGTTTTTGATAGGGATGAAATGTTGACCTGTTATTTTGTAACACAGAGCGACGCATATTACTCAAAACACACACACAACACAGTCAAACTCTCTTGTAACATATAAGGTTAACTAAGATTTTGAAATAAAGTCTTTATGATTTGTTGTCATCTTCCCGTGAAACATCAAAAACAACTGATGTTTCTATTTCTATTGATCCTCTGACCACTGACCATGAAATGTTCACAAAATGTAAAGTCTGTCTAGCATCCTCAAATAACGCAAAAAGTAAAAAACATCAAAAATGAAGACAGGTTTTGATCTGATAGGGATGACATGTTGACCTGTTCTGTTATTTCTTAACACAGAATAATGCAAAACACACACACACACACCGTCAAACTTCCTTGTATCATACAAGGTTAACTAAGATTTTGAAACAAAGTCTTTATGATTTGTTGTCCTCTTCCCTTGAAACATCAAAAACAGCTGATGTTAGTGCTCCATATGCACCTTTTTATTTACGCTTCAAAACAGCAGGAAAAACCCAGCAGGCTTGGCAACATATGTGACTAGTTTCTAAAACCAAATCAAATCAATGATGTCTTTTTGCTTCAGCGCTTTCCTGCAGGCATTGAAAAGCAAGGTTTCTCTTAGCCTTGAAAACGGAAAAATGAGGACCATACTACCTGAACATTAAAGTGGGTGAAGACTGTTTTCTGTTTTGCCTTCACCTAAAAAAAGACATTTCAAAGACAAACAGGCGCATGCCTCTTTATAAACCACATACAGTATGTTTAATTCTCTCCAACCATTCAGAATACAGCGACAGATGGGTTGTAGTTAGTAACGGTAGCTACCAAGTGCCCAAATTTTGTATGCATATCTGATTTACTTACAGTTACATTTCTATAGCAATTTCCTAGACACTCAAAGTGCTTGAGGCAGACATTAGAGAATCAACTTCAACCAATGTGCAGCATCCACCTGGATGATGCGATGGTAGCCAGTCCGTACCTGAACGCATTAGCAATGGCCCTGTTTAGAACTGGCATTAACCTCCTGGAGTCTTTCATACACTCTGATGTAGTCTGACATGACTTGACTTTTTTACAAATTACACCCATCTAAAATGATTGTTTTCTAAAGTGTAACACAGGCTTTTGTTCAGCTCAAACTCAGCAACAATAGTGTCAAAACAGTAGGAGTGTCATCTCTGGCATCAATAAGCCCTGCTCACATTTATTGCATCACTGTCCCAGCCAGAATGTATGTTATAACCACGAGACTGTTATGCTGAGCAGAGACTAGTGTGGCTGCTTTTAGTCCCTTTCTGTGTCTCCTCTCCTGTTCATTGATAAGATGGTCTAACAAGAAGGTCTCAAGAGCCATTTCAGTATCAAAGGTAAAGCAGAAGGAAAGTGACAGTATTGCACGCAATGCCACTGGTCCAGTGAAAAGACAGTTCCATTACACCTACTGCGGTCAATTCCTTCTGCTCTGAGTTGGGTTTCCTGAGGTTGACACCAGACCTGCTGCTCACTTACATTGGACTAAAGCTCTAATGCTACTGCATTTTAAATTATGATACCTAATATGAATGCAATGATCACTATTATTGATATCATTCATGTTATATACTATAGCACAATGTCAGATTTAACTAAGGATGTAAATCTGTATCAGTAGTTTGATCAGAGGAGGATGGATCCCCTTTGTGAGTCTGGTTCCTCCCAAGGTTTCTTCCTCCAGCCTTGAGGGAGTTTTTCCTTGCCACTGTTGCCTTCGGCTTGCTCACATCGGGCTTAGATTCAGTTTGTTTGATATTAAATATGTAAAGCTGCTTTGTGACAACGCCCATTGTAAAAAGCGCTATATAAATAAATTTTGATTGATTGATTGAAGACAATCACACACAGTCATAGGAGACTCCTTTAAAGTGCCAAGTGTGAACAGCTGTGATTTGTGATCACCCAAGACACATATTAATGCCAGGTGTCTAACAGGACCTAATAGACAAAGCAGTGATGAGACACTAAGCCTGTTTTTGTACACAGAGATGATTAGAAATCAGACATTTAGCCAGGACTCTTTTAGAGGAAATGCCTCTGATCTCAGAAACAGGGAACTTTGTTTTACATCTCATCCAAAAGACAGTATACTGTCCTAGTCAGTGCGCTGGGCCATTGGGATTCACACAGGACACATGAATAAAGGCAAGCCCATTTCCAATAGCCACACAAGCGTTTCCTTGGAAGACTCCCATCCGAGTACTAACCAGACCCAGGCCTGCTTGGCTTCAGTAGATTTGCATGGGGCCCTGAGTGGCTCAGCAGGCTAAGACTCTGACACTATGACCAGAGGATTGTGAGTTTGAATCCCGGTCATGCTGTTTGTAGATGGCGCTCTCTCTCCCAGTCACTCACACATTGCAATGTCCACTGGCTAAGGCGTCTACTGATTGGTCCATTCGAAACTGGAGACCCTGCACTTTCCTCCAAGAACGTTGCCTCCCCAGGGACGGTGTATCAAGCGGTAGTTCAAAAAGAGGCAGTGGCTGTATCACATGCAGCGGAGGAGGCTTGTGCTTGTCTTCACCCTCCTAGAGTCAGGGACAATGCAAAGTGATGGGGAGAGCCACTAATGGGTTGGGTTAATTGGCGACTACCACATTGGGAAAGTTGGGAAAAAATTATAAAAAATAGACTTGCATGTGCAGGTTCTATGGCTGCTGGCAAAATAATCTCCAGTGAGTGTACATTTTCTTACAGCACCAGAAGTAGGTAAGGGTTCACGCTGGTTTAGTACATGACTGCTTGCTTCCCAATAAACGCTGTGAAATGAAGATATCATCGACCCAAAACGTGCTCATGTGAGAGTCTTATTAACAGCACCTCACTTATGCCTGCAAACAGCAGAGAAGCTTTTTATGGCAAGTACATTGATGGGAGATGTGAGAGGATGCGGAGCTGATAGGGGCCTGATCAGTTCTCATGAGAACCTGCTCCAACAAAACCCACACTTAGCCACCTTAATCTGCCCTACTTCTACCAGGCCTCGCAAAGCAGCCTCACATCTTTTCTGATTTCTGCTTGCGTTTTTCTTCTTGTGCAATCGGAGAGACCACAGGAGACCTGTCAGAGGAGAAGATTGCGCTGATTGAAGCCACGCAGTCAAACAGTTTCTGCCAGAGCAGACGCTAACGTGGGCGTTACACAGATTTTTTTTTTTTGCGTTGTTGTTGTTGTTGTTTGTAGCGCCTCCAAAAGATGTCTTTTAAGCAAAGTTTGTCAAACTACATCAGTGGCGGATTGAAAAACTCTTGTTTTGAGAAGGCACGTCAGACAAGTAGGCAAGCGTGCTCTTCAAGGTATGTTTTTTTTATTTTATAGGGGGTGGTGGTAGAAGAATCCGACGAAGCGAGTGACACCCAGTTTCCTCAGAGTTATCCTCGCAGAGACTACACTACTTTTGACACCAGCTTCTTACAGAAGTGAAGAGAGGGATGGAGGAGTGATGAATGCAGCCTGATGAAGACAGAAGAGGAGAAAGAAAAACTAAAGATAAAAAGACTGAGGAAGCTGTTCTCTCTTGTCTTAAAGCACCATTGGTTGCACGCATTTCCTCAGGGAGCACGCCTGCTGCACTTTAGCACTTCATGGTGGTGTCTCGATCCACTTTGTGAATTCCTTAGTAACGCCCCTGTGTTTGGATAAACACTCAAAGGTTAAAAAAGACCTCTCACTCAAATAGCATATCCATTTGATAGTCGTAATGTGACATGTCTGCTCTGAGAAGGGAAAAGAGAAGGAGAGACAGTGAAAGGGAAAGCAACCGATGTGTGTCTTGGCACATCTGCAAACAGAACATGAAGCGTAAGCCTGAGCTGCTTGTTGCATGCTGAAATAGGAACCCTATCAAAGACATGCCGTGTTCCTCACACATCTTAATACTAGGTGGATTATGTATGAAAGCTACAACTATAAAGATGCTTCATGTTAATTAACAACCTACCATGGCTGCCATGACCTAATATAAGTGTTAAACTGCAAAGTAGGGCAAGTACAGACAGTTTTTTGATTTAAGACAATACAACAGCCCCTTAAACCCAAGATTTCAGTGCTAAAGGCTTTTCAGCAGTCACTACAAGATTACAATGAAGCTTAAACGGGCTTCTATTGGTCACAACCTTTGGGTTTATAGCAACTCTTAACATCTTTCACTTCAACAAAGTCAAAATAACAGCAAGTATGGAAGCAAGAAGGGAGAATTATGATTACCACCTTACTCATCATTGCAGGTATACACATATTGATTAGCTCTACTTGGACTTTGTAGTTCTATAATTAAAGACTGTAGTCCATCTGTTTCTGTTAGCCTCCTAGCATCCTGTTCTTCAATGATCAGGACCTCCAAAGAGCGATTTTTTTTGGTGCGTGAGGCAACGTATTGATATAAAATTGGCCTTTAGGCGAGTTCGAATTTCAGTCATGCTGTTTGCCATCAACAGCCAGAGCCTACAGAGAGTAAAATTGGCAGTGCTCTCACTGGGTGGGTAGATGGCGCTCTCACTTTCCCCATCACTCACACATTGCAATGTCCACTGGCTCAGGTGTCTACTGATTGGTCCATTCAAATCTGGAGACCCTGCACTTGCCTCCGAGTGCGTTGGCTCCCCAGTGACGGTGTATCAGTGGTAGTTCGAAAAGAGTCAGTGGCTGTATCACATGCAACAGAGGAGGCTTGTTCTTGTCTTCACCCTCCTAGTGTCAGGGACAATGCAAAGTGATAGGGAGAGCCACTAATGGGTTGGGTTAATTGGCAACTACCACAATGGGAAAGAGAGAAAATTGGCAAAAAAATTAATTTAAAAAATTGGCCTTTAGACTGAAGTAAGATGTAGAAATCAGATTTTAGCTCAGTAATCTGATTTCTAAGTGCATGTAACTTCTTACTCTGATATCTTTTGGATTTCTCAGTCTGCGTGAATGCGTGAAAATAGACCATTTCTCGACCGGAAATATACACACAGTGTTTAACACAGTAACCATGAGATGGCAACACATTCTTTGAGCAACTCTGATAATGTTCATATTTTCAGTTTCTTGATTAAAAAAAAAAGTTTCTTGATTAAAAAAAAACTGCGGCATGAACTTTAACATGAGGTTTAAACCACATCTTTATGACTTTATTCTCTGGTTGTAAAGCAGGACTCTGATAACTGCCTTACTCATGTAGACTCTGATTTTCTCATTATTTCATTACTGAAGTGCATGTAAATGCATTTGTCTTATTACTGACCAAATCTGATTTTCTGCAGTCATCAGCATCTGCATCTATTTTTGCGTTTGAAAAGACAGAATACATCAAGATGTCCAGTGTGTTGAATTAAGTACTGTGGATGTCAACGTTAATGTTCCTAACAGGATAAATTAGCAATTTATGCTGTTAACACATTGTTCTAGTTGAATCATTCACATCATTCACAGCTCCAGAGTAAAGCCCGGCTGCTCGCACACTCTAAGTTGTTATGATTGTTGTGAGTG
Organism: Crenuchus spilurus; assembly: GCA_036984385.1. Lineage (NCBI taxonomy): Eukaryota > Metazoa > Chordata > Actinopteri > Characiformes > Crenuchidae > Crenuchus > Crenuchus spilurus. The sequence continues at coordinate 10,613 of BRDA01061416.1, read as the reverse complement.
GCTGTACAGCTTTTAAATGCTAAATTCCAGTGATGGCTCACTTGATAAACCCAAAGCTATTTCCAGGTACTGCCATGCTGAATTTATTTATCACAGAGCTACACTGAGACGAAAGCATCATTTACAAGCAAAACATGCTGCTGATACCGCCGACAATACCTGTAATATCTGTAACATTAGAGCACTGGGGGACACCTTTGGAAGACAGTGCTTGGAGCAGTACATGTAAATCTAATCCTGAGAACTGAAATAACACTATTCTGTTGGTAAATATTCTTTCAGCTCATGTCTGAGGCTTGCACACTCGGTCTACCCTGCGGTGTCTGCTGCAGTTGTTAAAGAAAATCTCCCAACAACACACCTTGCACACTACTACAAATGTATGTGGTGCTAAAATACTGAGGACAACTAGTGCATATCAAATTCATTTGTGTTCATAATTTAACTGAAAAATGTAAACTGTCCATTTCATATAAAGCGACTTCAGTAATCAAAAGCATTTTTTTGTTTTCATTTTGAATTTTACAATAATATGAGATTCTGTATTTCTGATTTGCATAAGCTATAAGCCAAACTGATCAAAAGTAAAAACAGAAAAAGGCTGAAAAAAATCACTTCACATGTATAGTTTACATTTTTTAATTTAATTATGAACAAAAAATAATTTCCAGTGTTTTTGAGGTGCACTAGTACAAATAATTTTGTACAGAACGTTTACAGAGTACAGTGGTAAGCCTACTTACGAGTTTAATCCGTGCAGGAGCCGAGCTCGTTAGCTGGTTTGCTCGTTAGCTGGATGCATTTTCCCCATAAGAAGTGATCAACAGGAGTCATAAAATCGTGGTGTATGTAAACATCATCACACGTTCCACACAACAACCCTCTAAAAGAA
>BRDA01061415.1:0-24391 GCA_036984385.1 Crenuchus spilurus | reverse complement strand
ATTCTAAAGTTCTATAAGAACAGCTCACATCCAGAACTGAACAGTCTAATTCTAAAGTTGTATATGAACAGCTCACATCCAGATCTGAACAGTCCAGTTCTCAAGATCTACAAGAGTCCTCCAGGTGGATGGTCACTTCCAGTTGAGAGTACACTGTGCATGATTGGATTCTCACCGGTGTGTGTGGTTGAGTTTAAAGTGTGTAAAAGGATTATGTTCATTGTAAAGCGTCCTTGATATTGAGAAAGGTGCTATATAAGTGTAATGTTCATTCATTCACATGCAAACTAATGAAGTGTAACCATAATTGTAGTGTAACCACAGAAATAGAGGTGATGTAACAATAGAAATGTTTCCAGTGTAAGCATGGAAGCAGATGCTATTATTACTACACTGTAGATAGTCAGGGTCAAACCTTGCAGTTGGAGAAGTGGCCACTGTGTGCAGTATAAAAGCAAACCTCTGCTTGTGCTGAGTGATGCAGTTTCAGGCGGATGATCTAATTGCATATGAGCCGTCCTCAGTCTTCATTAGCTCTCTCGGTGTTTCTGTGCTGACATTTCACATTTCAGATTAATTCTGATTATTCAACTCAAGAGTACCCAGTGAAACGAGGCTGCTGTGACATTTCTCAAGCCTCAGGACGCTGCAGACCTCTGTTAAAGGGTTATATTTGACAAGCACAATTCTTCACACTGCTGAACTTCAGTCACAGCCAACCAAGAACTGAAGGATATCTTCAAGAATGCCTCTGTTAATATTCTGTGATTCAAAAACCCTCATAATTTAAAAACAAGCTCACAATGAATGTGGACTTTATCACAAATAACTCAGCTCTGCATTCAATTATAATTTGTATATCAAAGCACTGAAACATTCTGAAAAGATTTAAAATGACACAATACTTGTTTGCATGGACAGTTTCATATTTTACCTTTTAAATTAATACAAGTTCCCCTACCACAACCAAACATAACTGTGAATTCTGAGAGAAAAGCTCTGTATGTGTATGACCTCAAATCAACATGGTTGCCCACACAACGAACAGTAAGAAAGAAGAACTGCTTTACTTTCAGACTTACTTCAAATCAGTCAACAGACATAGCTGTGAGTTAAATCTAAAACACTGACCATAAAGTTCATGTAGAGATTCTGTATATGCACTTATATTAGTCATAGATGTCATGTGACAGGGTTTGCTACATGTATAAATAAGTGAGCACACTAGTCAGTTGTAGCAGAATGCCAAAACATCATCATGAGCAAAGGACTTGACTGATGTTCAAAAGGGCACCAGGGAAAGGGTGGTAGCATCTCAGAAACCGGTAACTTTTTGGGATGTTCTAGAGCTGCTGTAGTGTACTGAAAATGGACTTCTCATAAATCAAATGCCTCCCAGCAGCACTACAGTGCTTATTCAATGGCCATTTATTGCCAGAGGGAAATAAATGAAATGTAGGGGCTAAACTGCTGCAGGCTGAAAGGGTGGAGCTATGCTAATATAGGCTTAATGGGTGGAGCTAAGCTAATATAGGCTGAAACGAGGGGCTAAACTACTGTAAACTGAATAGATGGAATTAAAATTCTGTAGGCTGTACAGGTGGAGCTAAGATGATGCAGACTGAATGGGTGGGGCTAAGCTGCTATATGTTGAATCGGTGGAGCTAAATTGTTGTAGGTTGAATGGGTGGTGATAAGCTGCTATAGGCTGAATGGGTGGGGCTAAGGTGCTATAAATTGAATGGGTGGGGCTAAACTGCTATAGATTGAATGGGTGGGGCTAAGATTCTGTAGGCTGAATCGGTGGAGCTAAGATGCTGCAGGCTGAAAAGGTGGTGCTAAACTGCTGTAGGCTGAATGGTTGAATATGGATACATGTAAATGCATTGATTAGACTGTGACAACACAAAAACATTTTTAAAATAGGTCACTTTTGACCAGTCCTGTATATGATGTAAACAATAGTTCACAATAGCTGAGTAAATATCCCTTGTCTCACTGTGAAACGCAACTAATCTTTACAACTGGAACAATGCCGGTTGTTTTGACACCGTCTTATTTAATAGGCTCCAAAACAAACAATCCACATTCACATCCTTTAGAGTACAGTACATTTGGCACACAGTAAAATGCTCACAATGACATGACGCTGATGAAGGGGCAGAAACAAACAAACAAGCAAACAAAGAAGCTTTGTGACACAATGTACAAACAAAGCTTCACGACACAAAACAAAAGAAAAATACTTACATGTGTATATGATACTTACAGTGATATAATACACATAACTTACATTAATCTGCACTGTACCTCCATATGTACATACATAATACTCAGCCGCACACAGACAGAATAGCATTTTCCTAAGAGGTACTTATTCAGACGTGAAAATGTTTATTTTGCTTGAACATGTCATTGTTTACAACAGCCCCAATGTGATTCCTATGTAGAGTCATTTATTAAAGCAAAAATAACCATGTTTAACATTATAAATGGAGTAGATTTGGATATTTTCCGCATGAATACAGTCAAAATAGTCAAATAAAAGACAAAACAGCAGGAAATATCATTACTGTCATAAGAAACTTTATAATAAAAAGAATTTTAAAAGTTCACTCACAGAGTTGTTAAAATGTCTGAAGGTGACATAATGACTTTCAAATTGTAGAATTTTGTTTTTTTGGCCAAAATAAAATCCTTCAAATGTAAAAATCCCCAAAAACACTCTCGTTATTTGAGGTATAACTGCCACTGAGGTGTCCGATTATATCAAATGAATGGGTGAGGTGGAGGCAAAGTACTCTATGACATGAAGCAGAGTGGAGTTTCCTCAACCAAGTCTATGAATTTAGTACAACGGATCACCTTGATGGCCATCATCCTGCATATACCCGGAATACAGGACTGATGCAGACCCAGTTTTGTTTTTAGATCCTAGTGATGCCCCTGCATTTTGTGTATTTCTGAACACAAAGAAAACAGGAAGAGTAATATAAAAATCAAACTCATTCATTAAAATAAAAAAAAACTCATTCATTTTTAGTAAATTTGTCATTAGCTGTTGTAGCCACTCTACTATAGGTTGTCAATCAACAGATATTTACTTTGGTTGGTATAATTACCATTCAAAATATCCATTTTAACTTTTTTTACACCGTCTACTTCAGAGGTGTCCCATTATTCAGAATTAACAGCCAATTAGAAATGATTATTTCTTAAAAGCAATCAAACAAATCAAATATTAGATAAAATGTGCAACTTTACATCACATTTTTCAATAAAATTGCACAGATCATTGTCACACAATGTAAAACACAGCTTATGGATTTAAATTATGCAAACAAGCTAAAAAGTCACCAAATTTTCTTATGACAGCAACAATATTCAAACAGAACCTGTCTCAAAGTGAAGCAAGGTGAAAAGATCAAGTTTCAAGGTTTTGACAGATTTTGGTGTAGCTTTTTGGTTTTTGAATTAAAAAAAAAAAGAAAATCAAATTACAAACCACTAAGCTTTTAATGGCTAAGACATTCAATTTTTAATGGGAATTAGCTTAAAAAATACGAGTAGAGACCACTTGTTTATGGTTTTTAACATATTAAAAAAAATTTCATTAGAAAATCATGAAAAAGTTCTAGAGTCTGTCAAGTCACCCATTAAACATTTTAGGATCCATTTTGATCCAACACCATCAGAAACCTTTAAATATCACTGCTGACCTTCAGACACCATTACAAAACCATCAAGAACCAACAGAAACATGGAATGGTTTCTATGATATTTTCAGCATGGAGAACAATCCTTACTTAAACGTGTTAATAAGTTACTTAATGCTGATCTGCCAACATTTCTAAAGCTTTTATAGCTCAGCCAGTGATGAGCGCTGCGTTCATGACTACGTGAGTAATTAACGGAATTTGATGGAAAAATCCACCATCTAAACAGCTTTTAACAGCGATGAATGTCTCTTCACTTCACACATCAGAACATTTCATTCAGCCAACAACACTCTCGCATGTTAAATTAAAACTGCAACATTACCAAAGCTAACTCTAGTCCATCATTTAGACACAAACAGAAAAGAGGTATTAAAGTTAATATTAGCTAACAAAACTGAAAGGAGGTGGAGTTCCACAGCAAAAACTGGTATTTTATTGGCTGATGGCAGTGTTATCCATACACTATGACACAAAAGTCGACAAGTTTTCAACTTAGAGGTGGGCAGGTGTGTACAGGGACAGGCAAAAGTTTGGTCAAATTTTGTTACTGTAAATAATTAGGTAAGTAGAAGATGAACTGATCTCAACGATCAGAGAATGGCGAGTTTGAATTCCATTGACAGCAGGGACCTGAGAGCTGACTGTTCTCTCTCTGGGTAGGTAGATGGCGCTCTCACCCTGTCACTATTACCAGGCAATGTCCGCCGGCTCAGGCATCTGCCAGCCGATCCATCAGAGCTGGGGATCCTGAGCTTTAACCCGACCATGTTGGCTTCCCAGTAATGATGTATCAGCAGTAGATTGAAAAGAGGCATCATTGGAGGAGGCCTGTGCTAGTCTTCTGGGTCAGGAAGTCAGCGACAAGTGATTGGGAGAGTACTAGTGGAAGGGTGGGTTGATTGGCTGCCACTACATTGGGGGGAAATTGGGTAAAAAAAAAAAGACACATTCCCAAGATCTAAGAGAGAGTTCCCTGACAACTCAGACCTTAAGTCTCAGACCTTAAATTACCTATGACTTGTTCATCACTGCCATCACTGAGTCCTCAAACAATGGTGGTGCACTGTTCTACTGTGCACTAAGACCTGCGCAAATATGACCTGCACTTTTGCACACCACTGTACTTGTCTTGGGTACTTGTGCAATGACTAAACTTGCTTTTTCACTTTGCCCCTTTCCCCACCTCTTGCTGAAGAGATAACAGTGTGCTTTTTCTTCCAATGTTCTATGAGATTCTTGTTATATATGACTAAAAAGATGTTATTTTCACATAAATTCTGTAGTTTTTTTTAACCAATCTCTGCATTTTCATTTTATTTCCTGCACTATATTCACAATGAATGGACAAAGCCTATATCTAACTACAGATTAAATGAAAACAGAAGCTGGGAACTCTTTGTTGTCATGAATGCAGCATTTGTGAAGTTTGGCTTTTGTAAATGTATCACTTTTTACCTATTTGTACATAAAAAAGTAAGTAAATTTAATAAACATACCAACAAAACAATTACACTAGTGGGGTTTCAATTAAATGAGAGTGTGAGGGCGGGGCTTAAACACACCTGAAATAAAAGACCTGGAGTGTGTTTACAAGACACATCAACTCAAAGTTAAAGACAATGAAAAAAACAGCAACTTATCAAACTAGGGGAAAAAAAACAGAAATGGAGAGAGAAAAGAAAGCGAATGAGACTCATACACAGCATATTGCACATGGACATTGTAACTTTTTCTCATAATTCTAGTAAATACACAATATTATTGTTTGCATGATCATGCAACAGATGAAACCTCCATTACCAAAAGAGTTCACAGGCTAATATACAGGACATGTTCTATACACGCAAACGGAATAATTGTGGATAATTGCTGCAATCTCCCAGTCCTCAGTCTTGCTGCATTGCAGGAAAGTTCAGCAGCTCGGCAACAAGACCATCCAGTAATAATAACAATAATAATAAAAATAGACTTAACATAATCAAAGAGACACTCATGAGTTTTCATGAAACATTAAGGGAAATTCCGCTATTTCATGATTTCTGTATAATTCAACACTACAATGAAAGTAATGCAGAGTTGTTTTATTGTGAAATGGTTCATTTTAGAAAAACTTACAATGGTGGTAATAAGAACCCAATGTCACATGTATACAAAACATATATATGTTATTTACTATCCAAAACCACGTCTGAATATACAGTAAGAGTCAAAAGTTTGGACACACCTTCTGTACATTCAGTGGTTCTTCATTATTTAAAAATGTTCTGCATTGTAGTTTAATACTAAAGTCATCCAAACTATGAATAAATACATATGTAATTATTTAGTAAACAAACAAGTGTTAAACAAACCAGAATATGTTTATATTTTACATTCTTCACAGTAGGCACCTCTTGCTTAGATGGCAGCTTTCTTGGCATTTTCTCAGTCAGCTTTATGAGGTAGTCACCTGGAATGGCTTTCAGTTAACAGCTGTGTCTTGTCAAGAGTTCATGACTTGCATTTCTTGCCTCTTAATGTGTTTGAGACATCAGTTGTGTGTCTACTTTGAAGTAAAATCTAAAACATGTTTTGGTTTGTTTAACACTTTTAAGTTTACTACATGATTCATTATGTGTTCACTCAGAGTCTGGATGACTTCAGTATTCACTTACAGTGTAGGAAACAATAAAAACATTGAATGAGAAGGTGTCCATATACTTACATATCATCAACTGTTTTTATATGTGATGTTGATGATGGTGATATATAAAAAATTAATAAAAATAAATTCTTTGGAAATATTGTGCCTTACAGCGCCCTGCATGTACCTCTCCATCATGAATGGATTTTTAAAACTATGCATAAGACCAAAAGGCTATTATTAAACAACGTCTTAGACATCAGGCAGTGTATTCATAACCATTTCAGGTAAAAACTTTGTGAGAGAGGTTTTATAACAAGACATATGGTTCCTATCACCACCACTGTGAACAATTCTGACTCAGTAAGATTCTCTAGAATGGAGTGTTTCACATCAAAGCACTCTGAATGGCTCTGTTTACAGCTTAACTATGTAATTATGCAGAAAATGTGTCAAATCAATGGAATTTCCTTTTAAGTCCTCAAACGCACATTCAGTTTCATTAACACTGTCTTTGTTGAGTGGAATGAGTTGAAGACAACACTGTTGTTTCAACAGGAAACTGTATGATAATCAAGGCCCAACATCAAAAGTCCAGCATCAGTCCACTGACAGGTTACAACCACAGTCAAAGAATCAAACTCCAGTGGTTTGCTCTTTGGATTCTTCACCTTTAACCTTAAAGCGATAATTCAAGAAGAAATCAAATGAAATAAACTCCACCCCTCCAATTACTGCAACAATCAGCCAACATACATTTGGTGTCCAAACATGTATTTTTACATACTGTTTGCTATAAAATAGATAAGAGTATGGATGAAATTCAGCTTTCAATATGGATGACATGGTTTTAGCTGCTTAACTGCTGAAGGGTGTAATGATGGCGCAGCCGTGGTCTAGTGATTAGGGATCTGGCCTTGTTGCCGGTTTGATCTCCCAGGCACCTAACCCCCAACTGCTCCCCAGACGCTGTGTATTGGGTTGCCCACCATCTAGTATGTTCACTAGTGTGTTTCACTGCATGGATGGGTTAAATGTGGAGGTCAAATCCCATTGTGTGCAATCACTTTGGCAAAAGTTGATTTTTTTCAACTTTTGAGTTGAATGCACTTAGCAACATGCTAATTTATGGGCTATAAGCATTCACTACGTCTAAGCTACATTAGCCTCCTAACTCCAGTGTAAATCTAACGAAGCAAAAATAAATAAATAAATAAATAAACACCGCTTATGTCTTAGTTGGCTGACTTAATTCAGGGTAAGTGGGGAGAAACTTGGTAAATTAGATTTCTGAACTATCGCTCTAAAGTAAGGTAAGCCAGCTGCACCTGTTCAATACAATCATTGGGTGTCTACATTTGGTTTTCGCAGTCCAACACAGAGCTAACAGGTATGCTGTTCTACAGCTCAGTATAGATCAGCTACAGCCTCCGATTCTACAGCAGTGGAGAGGAAAACAGAAAACAGGTGTCCTATGCTAAGTGAGTGAAAATTGTGTATTATTCTATTAGTGTCCTGCTCAGGAATAATGCTGTCTTCAAAAACTCTTGTCCAGGTATTCTGCTTCTTTTTCAGACATCCAAGTGAACATTAACATCCCTCCAATTCCTAATTCCAGAGCTTCCCAAGTTGCAGTTCTGTGCCACATGGAGGAGACTGTAGTGCAAAAATAAACTTTTTGACCTTTTCAAAAGAATTAATGACATTATTTTGTGTTGAAAGTAATAAGTAAAGTAATTCCATTACAGGTTTTGGCAAGTAATCAGTAATTTGTAATGGATTACATATTTGACCCTGCCTGGGAAAACCTGGCCAAAGATATATATTTTAAAAAATATGCATATTTGCAAAGAGTGCTGTTAAAGGAATCCTCACACAAAATTTCAGCCGATTATCTCTTACACTTTCTCTGACACATCATACTAAAAATCAACTCAGTTTTATTTGTGTCACAAGACATTAATACATCAGAAATGCTCAAAAGTTCATCCAAACAAATCCAAATTTACCAGATATGAAGACTGAAAGACGACGCTGGCTACAGTCACCCTGTTTACATCAGCTGAAGACATCTGAGCTGCTCATGTTTTGTGGATGGATACATGAGCTCAAACACATTTCTACAGTGAAGAGAAGTAGTTCAGGAGCCGAATGGCACCCAACAAGCTTGTGTACCTCTGTGGTAGAACTAGTTCTACATCCGGATTCGAGGGGTCACAGAAACCCATTTTTCAGGTAAAATCTGCAAATTCGCTGAATGGCTTACTGCACAAAAACTTTTTTGATGAGTTTTAAGTGTTTTTTATAAAAACATGTACTACAATAGATATTTGAGACTATTTTCTTTCATTTACAGCAATAAAACCAAGCAGCTGATTTTTGTCACTAATGTAAATGATAGGCTGAACAACACCATATATCTCAATAAATTACCCAGCGACTTTGGCCGTGTTTTCCCAGACAAGGTTACATTTTACAGTAATGACCCAAACACTGGCTAACAGTGACAGACGTAAACAAATACCTGTTTCCTCATCTGTGACTTCTAAAAGGAAGCTACATTTAGCTAGAACCGTTGTTATTTCCTTCAGTCAAATGTCCATTATACACCAAAAACTTGGACAAATTTTTGAAAACAAATTCCAATGGTCTGGTTGTAATTACGAACTGAAGGGACGTTTATGTCCAACGTTTGGGTCTGAAACTTGTATTTATGAGAATGAAGAACTTCTGTGTTCAGTGTTGAAACAGATAGCATGCAGTTCAAATTACTCTACTTCAATGTTGATTTTCCTGGACTCAGATATGCTTATTTTATCATTTTAAACGTATTTTTTTGCTAGAAATGTTTATTTTAACTAAATTCTCAGACAGTCTTGACCATATGCTAGCTAGTGAAAAAGTACCACATGTAGCTTTACTCATGTTTATACAAAGTCCACAACCAAAAATCTACTTCAGCAATAATAAATAATTTTAATTATTATTCAAGTAAATTCTTGGATAAGAACTTTGGCTGCTCTTGTAGAGTATAGAACAGTAGAAGAGTATCTGTTGTGTATATATTCACTTATTGTGCTGCAAGGTTTTCCACTCTGTTCTTCAAAATAAAAGTCCTAGACTTAGTGAATGAAAACAAACAGGCTGCAAGAACAGCCTTTAATTAGATATTTAGACCCACATTGTAAAAGGTCTTAGTTCAGTTTTTAAAGGTGAAGGGTCATATGTCTGTAGCAGTGGGGAGTGATGGGATTTGTCCTATGATAGAGTTTCTTCCCCAAAGTAGGAAAAGCCTTTAAACTCTTCCTGGTTGATCTGTTTGATGATGGCATCATCAACTGGAGTTAGTACTGGCTCCTCGCGAGTGAAGTCTTGGTCAAAGTTGTTAACATCCCGCTTGGTTTTCTGCATTAAAAGAGAGGAAACAGAAGCTGAATTGACTCCGCCCACAAATATACAGTTTCATAGCTACTATTGGGAGGTAAATGTTGGCTTAAAAAAAAATACCATTTAATCTAAAAAATTTATCAAACTTTCAGTTTCAGTGAAAATACCCATATTTAGCATCACATGTTAATTTATAATTTAATCTAATGAGAAAAATAAAAAATGAAGTCTGTACATTTTAAAATTGTTAAAATAATGGCTCCCCAGGATGATAACATGGTGGCTTCGTAAAATTCAATTCAAGATTTTGAATGCAGTAAAAATGTGTATGCATATTTAAAATGTGCCAAAACATAATAATAATAATAATAAGAAGAAGAAGAAGAAGAAGAAGAAGAAGAAGAAGAAGAAGAAGTTCCATTTACATAGCGCCTTTCAAGGAACCCAAGGACTTACCTCTTCCGGTTTGTTAATGTTGTTGCGTTTTTGTGATTTGTAATAGTGCTTCGTTAATGTTGTTGTGTTTTAGTGATTTGTAATTGTGCTTCGTTAATGTTGTTGTGTTTTTGTAATTTGTAATTGCGCTTCGTTAATGTTGTTGCGTTTTTGTAATTTGTAATTGCGCTTTGTTAATGTTGTGTTTTTGTAATTTGTAATTGTGCTTTGTTAATGTTGTTGTGTTTTTGTAATTTGTAATTGTGCTTTGTTAATGTTGTTGTGTTTTTGTAATTTGTAATTGCGCTTCGTTAATGTTGTTGTGTTTTTGTAATTTGTAATTGCGCTTCGTTAATGTTGTGTTTTTGTAATTTGTAATTGTGCTTCGTTAATGTTGTTGTGGTTTGCATTTCAGGGCCACCATACGAATGCCTGGGCAGTGTGAGAAACATCATCAAGGACGTTTCTCATCCAAACCATGGACTATTCACCCTTCTTTCATCTGAGAGACATTACAAGAGCCTCCGCTCACGCACTAGCAGACTCAGGAAGAGCTTCTTCTGTGAGGCTGTGAGCCTACTGAACTCTGCACCGCCACTTTGACTATATCATTGAATTATATGACTTTGACTCTATAACATGAACTATATCATTGCACTGCCATTTAACTGCATCCTTGCACCTCTACAATGTTCATACACTTTATACATACATGTACTCTCTCTTAGTAATGAATATATTATTTAGCAGCAAAAGTCATATTCATTCTCACTCACTGTCCCAACTCAATGAGTACTTACTGCACTTTATGTAAATAACACTATACATTGCACTCTGGTTAGATGCTATTTACATTTCATTGGCTCTGTACCTATACTCTGCACAGTGACAATAAAATTTCATCTAATCTAATCAAATCTAATATGTTTACTACACCATCCCCCAGTTACCTAAAAGCTCTTTGACCCATAAAAAAGCTCTTTGACCCATAGTCTTTGACTACAGGTGTCCTGTAGTATCTGGCACCAAAATTTTAGCAGCAGTCCTGAATGTTGTGAGGTAGTATTGCTATGGATTAGACTTGTTGTAGCTTATCTCACAGATGTTCAGGTTTGGGGGACATTGTCGATAGATACTGATCACTGCTGACCGATAGATACTGCTGACCGATAGATACTGACCTGCTGACACCTTGCTATTTCAGATAGGTTCTGACCCAATCATTTGAACTTAACAGTTTGGTAACCTGTTCTAAGTAATAATTTTCATCAGACAGGAAATGTTCTGTCTACTGTGAAACGTATGCAGCATGCAAGACCATATAGGTGTACAAAGTCCAGCTGTTTCACTGATATCAGCACATACACCAAGGTGAAGATGTACCAAAACCACTAATGGACTCTAATGGACAAATGGAGAAAGCTGTGTTTACTATTTTTAGTAAAGCTACAGATACCCTGCCTGATTTTAAAGGCCTTGCATTGAAAAACACGGCAGAATGTCATGCTCTGTGTCTGATAATGCTGCTGTTATTATGGACATTTTCTGTATTCTCTAATGCAGCATCTTTTATTCTTTTTTTCAGATCAGATCTGAAGCACAGCCACATACCTTGTCACCCTGATCTCAATAAAGGCAGGTTTAATTTGAGGCAGAAGGTGCTAGCCACTCTGAGAACGTGCCAGCTCAGACCTGATGTGGGATATAGTCTGGTCAGTTTTTAGATTAGTGTTAAGTGGCCTTTATATGCTTTGGAGGAAGGTCTGTGGCACTTTCATATGATCAACATTAAAAAATACAAACATTATCATCTGATTTACATGCATTTTGTGCAAGCATAATATTTTAAGACCAAAAGTATTTTTAAATTTCCAGATATTAATGGAAAAAATTCAAATGAATGTTTATATAAAATTTAGGCCTTTTTTTCTATAATGTCTTAATAATAATAATAATAAGAAGAAGAAGAAGAAGAAGAAGAAGAAGAAAAAAGAAAAAAATCTTAATGTTTAGAGTTTTTTTGTTTAACCTTTGAACAACCTTTGAATTTGTAGCTATTTTAGATCATGTTCTGTGCATACAGAACTAATTTAATAACAACAAACATCACATTCTTAAAGGAGCATCACAGACTAAATGGTAGAAATGGCGTACGCTTGGAGGTGGAGCTGAATCTTAGTCTAAAGCCAATCTAAACATCTGCTACTTTGGACAATTAATTTTCAAAAAGGAAGAAGAAATATATTTCTTTATTTAGTGTCAACTTTGATCCAAAGTTTATTAGTGATTAATCATGTTTAATTAGTTTAAGTGTTTGACAGCAATAATAAAATGACTTTTGTTCTAGTCATAACAAACTGCTAAGGTTTATCAAGCTTTTCTTGAGTTTAAATTTGTGTTCTGCAGGGAAAATTCACTGCTGTCCATTAAAATATCTCTCTGAATCTGCATGTAGATGGTGAGCCATGTGAATTTGTGTATTGAGGTACTATAGAGAAAGGCTCATGGAGGAACATTTTACAGGTTTAATGGTCGATTGGGTTCACTCTTGTTCACCGCTCATCCATATTGACCAGACTTAACCAGCCTCTGATGGACATGTTGGAGCGTGAGGTACTGACATGTTTTCTGAACCAGTAGAACATTCTGCTACCCACAGGTTACTCAGTAGGTTAAAAGCCATGACAGTAAAAGGAAATCTTGTAGCTTTCAGACATTCATTTATTTGTAAGTTTTCATAGCAGACAGGTTAAAAATGCTCCTGAAGGAATATGAGAAAGTTAAGTGTTATATAATTTACCGTTAACTATCTATCAAATAACACCTGCCATTGGGCTAAAAGCTATTAGGCTGTGAAGTGAAAGAACACAGTGATATGACACATCTCATGATACAGGGGTTATAATTCAATACAGTATATTGTGATTCTACTGTAAGCAGACGATATATTGATGGTGGGCTAATGTTACTTTTTTGTAAATGTTGTTTGTGTATGTTGTATTCAGAGTCTTATGACTGACAACAAATAATACCCCTGCCATCACTCAATATGCCTATACATCCCTTTACCCCATCACGCAGGCTTTCTTCTATAGGTGGCAGGTCCTTAGTGTTGCTGCCCACACCCTGTGGAACTCCTCACCTTCTTCTATTCATTCTTCTCCCTCTCTTTACATCTTTAAAGCTCAAATAAAAACCTTCTTTTGTCAAAATACTTTCACTCACTCTGAATTATTTACCCTTTAAACCCTGATTTGTACAGCGGAATTGTGTATGTGAAAGGAACAGTGTAACTTATTATTATTATTATTATTATTATTATTATTATTATTATTATTATTATTATTATTATACTCAAGTGGATCAGTATTTACTTGCACCCTAAAACTATATTAGTCCCTGGAAATGTATTATAAAATTTTTATAATACTAAATTTGGGTGCAATGGCAAACATCCAGCAAGATTTATATGAAACATCAGATATCACCTCTATAACTTGTACGGAGAGCTGAAGTATCTAGCCTTTCCATTTAATCTTCTGAGCCGAGGAAGAGGAGCTGTGATATAATCTGCCTCTCACTGTGTGTGATTGGTGGGATCATGTGTCCATCTACACATTTTTTGGTGAAACTGACCAGAGGAAATCACTAAAGACTGACCCACATCAGAAACCCTTCATTCTTCATTCAGTCCATGATATTAGGGTCTTTAAAGAAGCTACATGAGAATTGAGAAACTGAGCTTAGACCCCAAAGGGTTAATAGTTCATTAACTTTTGAAAACAGAATGTTGTTTTTATATATTTACCACTCTGTCTGCTAACGAACATGTGAACATTATTATGCATATACATATGCACCATTGTACTCACAATACGTGGTTTGAAAGGTGGCTTGATCTTCCTCTGCTCCAGCAATACCCAATCGATCTCCTTAAAGAATGGATGAACTTTAATGGCCTCCTCCAGGCCCTGCGACGGTACGCAGCCCAGACGCTTATTAGGACTCTTCGTCATGAACTAAACGAAAAAAACATGGCGAGAGAGAAAAGGTTACAGAAGGAAAGAGACATGATAGATATAAAAGCCAACAAACAATACAGCCCAATTGGCTTGACAGAAATGGATTTTTATAATAACCATGAAATATACATATACAGTGGAACCTTGATTATGGTTTGCCCTGGTTATCGTACAATTCGATGATCGTCGACTTTTTAAGGGGAAATTTTGTCCCAGTTATTGTTCATCCACCTGGTTTTCATTGGCGTGCTAACGTGAGTTGCCGCTAATTTCATGAAAACAAAGCATCACCTATGCATTTGTCACTCTCCCATGTGTTTGCCGTTCGTTCAAGCTTTGTTTCTCATTTCCCTGGATTTGTTTCTCATTGTTTCTGTGGCTTTATTTTTCGTTTCTCTGGTTTTCTTTCTTGTTGATTCTCAGTGATAACACTCAAAACAAACTAAAACATGTCACACTAAAGTGATGGCGCACAACACTACCACCTGAAAACAGCTGCGAAAACAAATATTGGCAGAGAACCTCGAGAACAGGTGTTCAAAACTAAGGCTACTGGCTGTACCACACCAGCACTCCAAAAAACAGAGCGTAAACCTGTAAGAGTGATTGTTAAATGTTCATTTATCCATTTCATTAGTCTTTTGTATTTCTCATTGTGTTCTGTATGTAAAACTATAGTTATTCTATATAAAATGTGTTTTTGTTCATATTTTGGAGTAATTAATAGGATTACTGTCATGCTCCCAGTCGTGGATTGCCCGATCCGTGGTTTTCCTGTTTATCATGTCTAGTTTACGCCATCGTTCACACCCCCTTGTGATGTCACCTTATTGTCCACGTCAGTTTGTTCATTTAGGTCCTGATTCATTCCCTATACATATCCTCTGTGTTGGTTCACTGGTGTCGTTCATTGCATGTAACTCACTGTTAAGTTGTATGTGTGTGTTTGGTGCCATTGTGCCCATCAAATAAACGTGTATTTAGTGCTGCTCCTGTGTCTCCAGTCTCAAGTGTCTACAATTACGTTATTTGTTATGGGAAATATTGCCTCAGTTATCATTCATTTGGGTTATCATCAGACACTTTAGAACAGATTAATGATGCAAACGGAGGTTCCACTGTGTGTGTGTGTGTGTGTGTGTAGATAAAGGTACCGTTCACCCAAAACTGAAAAAATTGAATTCACCCAGATGGCGACTTATTATAAACTTGTAATACATGTTAAAGGGACAGTTCACTCAAATGAATCATTCACCTACAATGTAAGTGATCAGGACATGTTTTAACTACATTATTGGTGCACCTCAGTTACAAACCTAATGTAGCTTGGACATAATGGGAGTTTATTCCCCCCAAATTAGCATTAAGCTAAATAGTGAATTATTAGTTTCTAAAAACAACAGGACGGGCCTAAAAACAGTGTCAGGAATCACATAATTAAGTCTATTTGAGATCACCAAACACAGCACAGTTTGTTGTAACTGTTATAATGGAGGAATGCAGATAGCTTCAAGCTAACAAATTGGGTATGTTTCCTTAATATCTATATTAGCTGTGTAGCTCCAGTGTTAATTTACAGAAGCAAACTTTCAATGCCACAGATGTCTTAACTGACGTTCAACAGAACTTTCACTTTTAAAACTACTGCTTTTATCCCTTTGGAGTCTGCAGGAATAAAACCAAAAATTCCACAAAAACACTTATATAACTTTGCGAGATATTATTCTAGAAGCAAAAATGAAGCATAACCCAGAAACGTTAAAGGGTCTACTTTCAAATATATATAACTTGAATCGAAATATATTTTTAGATTCTTGTGTGAGGAGCTTAAATAAGCAGACACATGTGTGTGAAATTTTCCTGCCAAAAGATGCAATGTCATTCATATGATAATGACATGATATTTCTGGACAATCCATTGGTGGGTTCCACCAGCCTCTAATTTGTGGAATGTGAATTTAATTCACCTGATTGTTCACACCAATCTCATAAATATTCAGTGTAGGGTTAGTGGCTGAGGAAAACAGAGTGTCACCTCACATTAGTTAAGCTTTAGAAATAAAAGCACACACAATCTCTAAAACCTGTAATGAACAGTGTGTAGCCAACATCTCTGTTTATTCAGTTCTGAGCTCAAAAGACTTGGCTTGAAATGTTTAGAGTGTGTTTTCACAATATATCAGCACATCTGAAAAAAGGTTTTTGGAAAGTCTAAGTTTAGAGCAGATTTAATCAAAATATAGATTTATGACACTCTTACTGTTTTGACACTGTTGTTGCTGAGTTTGTGCTGAACAAGAGCCTGTGTAACAGTTTGGGGAAAATAACTTTAGAGGGGTGTAATTTGTAAAAAGTCAAGTAATATCAGACTGCATCAGAGTATCTGAAATACCCTCAGACTCCAGGGCAATAAATATGGGTAAAAAACCCCACTGTGGGTTCAGGGGGGTGGGCTGGTAGTCATCAGGTCAGACAGTATGTATGAGGGATTCAGTTTATGATGTAACACTCCAGATCCTGCGGAAGGATGACCCGGAGTGACCACAGGTCATGTGACCAACGTGCCAGGGAGACAGATCACAGTGTGACTTCCTTCGGTCCAAAACAAACACAAAGCCATTCCCACACATGGGCCAGAGACAAATCTGGGACATATGATGGAAAAACACACACACACACACACACACACACACTGATACACAAACATTAACATGAGCAATGGGTTTAAAGATTAAGGTCATATATGAACTGAACTCTGACTTAAAGCATACATACACACACACACACACACACACACACTACTATAATATATAACTTCTCTGAAACTATTATACAAGAAAACCTCAGGAGAGCGTGCACACTGTTATTTTCCCACAATAAGTCTCTCTCTCTCTCTCTATCTCTCTCTCTCTCTCTCTCTCTCTCTCTCTATCCATCCATCCATCCATCCATCCATCCAATACATATATATGTATATATATATATATATATATATAAATACTCCTGATCAAAATCTTAAGACCAGTTAAAAAATTGTAAGAATTTGCATTTCGCACTATTGAATCTTAAGAAGGTTCTAAGTAGAGCTTCACAATGCTAAAAGAAGAAATCGGTGCAAGAGACAAAAAGTCTTTAAGCAGCCAATTTTTTGAAAACTGCATGTTCACTCAAACCTGATTTTTTTCAGCTGATCCAAAGTTTTAGACCATAGCCTTTAAAAGCCAAAATCTGCACAAAAATTTGGATTCCATGTCATTTGCTGTCAAGTATTTACACTGTCAAGACCTCCTGATGGTAAAAGCAAAAAAGCTCACTGACTTTGAACGTGGTAGGATTGTTGAGCTGCATAAGCAAGGCCTCTCACAACGTGCCATCGCTGCTGAGGTTGGACGCAGTAAGACAGTCATTTTGCATTTTTTAAATGATCCTAAGGGTTATGGAACAAAAAAGTCAAGTGGTAGACCCCAAAAAATTCACCAGCGCTGAGCCGCAGGATCCAATTGGCTGTTGGATGCAAATTCTTCCCATTTTTAACTGGCCTTAAGATTTTGATCAAGAGTGTGTATATATATATATATATATATATGGTATCACAGATGCTACAGGACAAATGACAGGGTTTGCTGCATGTATAAACAATCAAGCATATAAGTCAGTTGTAGAAGAGTGCAAAATGATTGTGGGCAAAGGCCATGTCCAAAAGGCCATGATAATAGGGTACTGGGTGAAGGATGGTAACATTCATAAGCCACCAACTTTGTGGGATGTTGTAGAGCCTCTGTAGTGAAGATGTACAGAGAATGGACTTCTACATTGAGTGCCTCCCAAAAGCATAACAATGGTTACCCATATAGCAGTAATGCCAGATGGAAACGAGTACTCCAACCAGTGGAACATATAGGTTTTATGGGTTGTGAATGACAGTCGCTTTGTTTCCAGAAAATAGCTGCTTCTAGAAGTCAATACTAGAAGTCAAAAAAAATGTATATACTGCATAGCATGAACACGTGGAGTGGCATGTAACTCACTTCTGTTCACAAAGTTGCCTGATTACATTGAGCGAAGAGACACAAAAGATGGACTGTAAATGTGTTATATGGTCAGATGAATCTTATTTCTGCCTGTATGTGAATGACGATAGCCATCATTACATTACATTACATTACATTGCATTTAGCGGACGCTTTTATCCAAAACGACTTACAATAGTGGGAAAGTACAGATGCGAAAAATACTAGAGTTGTACTAGTATTTACTAGTACTAGTATACTAGAATTAACATTTGGATATTGAGTGCTGAGTGCATATCAGTACTCATGGGGAGTATTTGGGATCAGTAGAGCAGGTGCTCTTTGAAGAGCTCAGATTTTAGGAGTTTCTTGAACCCAGTGAGGGACATCTCTGCTCTAGTGGTGGTAGGCAGCTTGTTCCACCATCTGGGAACTACTGAGGAGAACAGTCTGGATTGCTTTGTGTGAATGTTAGGCAAAGCAATGCGACGTGCAGTGGAGGAGCGCAGCGACCGGGCAGGGACGTAAGCTTTTAGGAGTGAGTGCAGATAAGGGGGAGCCTGCTCTGTCATCACCTTATAGGCAATCGTGCAGGCTTTGTGTTTGATCTGGGCAGCAATCGGAAGCCAGTGTAGCTCAATGAGCAGTGGGGTGACGTGCCCGTTTTGGATGGTTAAAAACCAGACGTGCTGCTGCATCTGTAGTGGTTTAATAGTGCAGGCTGGGAGGCCTGTTAGCACAGCGTTGCAGTAATCGAGGCGTGAGATAACCACAGCTTGTACCAAGAGTTGAGTGGCATGTTGCATTAGGAACGGTCTGATTTGTCTGATATTATAGAGCGCAAAGCGGCAGGACCGTGCAACAGAGGCCACATGATGTGTGAATGAAAGCTGGTCATCAAACATAACCCCGAGGTTCCTAACAACCTTTGACGGAGAGAGTGAGAGAGAGTCGATCGTCAAGGTGAGGTTGTGTTGAACCAACTGTTTTGCGGGGAAGACCAGTAGTTCAGTCTTTGAGAGGTTAAGTTGTAGGTGGTGATCCTTCATCCATGAGGATATATCTGAGAGGCAGTGAGATATCCGCGCCGAGATGGAAGAGTCATCAGCAGGCGGGAATGACAGATAGAGCTGAGTATCATCAGCAAAGCAATCATGTTCATTGTAGACCTCAGGAAGCCTTCAGTGAGGATTGCAAGGTGTGAGTCAAGCTGGAGGAGGCTCGTGATTTAATTATGTGGAAATGGGTCCTTTGGTTGAGGTGACAGTACATTTGAACCACAATGCCAACGCTGAGCTGCTGGACAACCATTGTTTGACTTTTGCTCATCATCTTACAGAGGAACATAACATTCCTATCTCTCTATTCCAAGATGATAGTTAATTTGTTCATGGGGCTGGAAATGTGACTGAGTGGCATGTCAGACATTTGGAAGCATTCATATATCTGGACTGGCCCACAAAAGCCCCAGATTTGAATACTCTTAAAATTCTGTGGGGCTACAGTATTTGGTACAATGAGTAAAACAGCAGGGAAAGCATCCATACAATCTGGCTGAAATTTGCAATTATGTTTTGAAAGAGTGGTTGAACACTGATATCACCTTCATCCAGAAACATGTCCAGTTCACGACAAATGGAATCACAGCTGTTATTCCTGTTCATGGAAATATTGCACCTGATTAAGTAGGTTTCAGTCACAGGAGACTATTTTTTGTCCAGTAAGCTTATACAGTACCAGTCATCCAGACTATGAGTGAACAAATAAGGTATCATGTAGTAAACTTAAAAGTGTTAAACAAACCAAAACATGTTTTAGATTTTACTTCAAAGTAGACACACAACTGATGTCTCAAACACATTAAGAGGCAAGAAATGCAAGTCATGAACTCTTGACAAGACACAGCTGTTAACTGAAAGCCATTCCAGGTGACTACCTCATAAAGCTGACTGAGAAAATGCCAAGAAAGCTGGCATCTAAGCAAGAGGTGCCTACTGTGAAGAATGTAAAATATAAACATATTCTGGTTTGTTTAACACTTGTTTGTTTACTAAATAATTACATATGTATTTATTCATAGTTTGGATGACTTTAGTATTAATCTACAATGTAGAACATTTTTAAATCATGAAAAAACACTGAATATCCTCAGGGTGTGTACAAACTTTTGACTCATAGTGTATATAATCAGATCTCTCACTCTGTTTATTTCTATCTGTCTCACTCTTTCTCTCTCTCTCTCTCTTTCCCTCCCTCTCTGACTTTCTCAGATATTTGCTTCTTTAGTTTTTAATTGGACATATGAGATTAATGTAGCCAACAAGTGCAGGAAGCTTATACCATCAATCAAAACAAAGACTGATAAAAGCATGTCATACAATGTGAAAAGATACATTAAAGCTGTAAAATTGAAAAGAAGAACTTACTGCTTTAAGGATGCTGACGGCCTCTTTGCTGAGCCACACTGGGTAAAGCACATCATCATGAAGAATCGACTCAAACAGGTCATCTTCATTATCAGCCTCAAACGGTGGTTGGCCGGCCATCATCTCATACATCAGCACCCCTAGGGCCCACCAGTCCACCGATGGTCCATACTCCAGCTCCTGCAGAATCTGAGTGACAAAACAAAATTCAAAATAAAAGTAATTATTCTCATATAAATACAGAGTGAATCATTTCACCATTTTTATGTACAAACCGGATTCCAAAAAAGTTGGGACACTAAACAAATTGTGCATAAAAACTGAATGCAATGATGTGGAGATGCCAACATCTATTATTTTATTCAGAATAGAACACAGATCACAGATCAAAAGTTTAAACTGAGAGAATGTATCATTTTAAGGGAAAAATATGTTGTTTCAAAATTTCATGGCGTCAACAAATCCCCAAAAAGTTGGGACAAGGCCATTTTTACCACTGTGTGGCATCCCCCCTTCTTCTTACAACACTCAACAGACGTCTGGGGACAGAGGAGACCAGTTTCTCAAGTTTAGAAATAGGAATGCTCTCCCATTCATGTCTAATACAGGCCTCTAACTGTTCAATCTTCTTGGGCCTTCTTTGTCGCATGTTCTCTATAGGTGAAAGATCTGGACTGCAGGCTGGCCATTTCAGTACCCGGATCCTTCTCCTACGTAGCCATGATGTTGTGATTGCTGCAGAATGTGGTCTGGCATTATCTTGTTGAAAAATGCAGGGTCTTCCCTGAAAGAGATGACGTCTAGAAGGGAGCATATGTTGTTCTAGAACCTGAGCATAGTTCTCTGCATTAATGGTGCCTTACCAGACATGCAAGCTGCCCATGCCACAAGCACTCATGCAACCCCATACCATCAGTGATGCAGGCTTCTGAATGGAGCGTTGATAACAACTTGGGTTATCCTTGTCCTCTCTGGTCCGGATGACATGGCATCCCAGTGATCAATAAAGAACTTCAAATCGTGACTCATCTGACCACAGAACAGTTTTCCATTTTGCCACACTCCATTTTAAAAGACCCCTGGCCCAGTGCAAATGTCTGAGCTTGTGGAGCTTGCTTAGAAATGGCTTCCTCTTTGCACTGTAGAGTTTCAGCTGGCAACGGCAGATGGCACGGTGGATTGTGTTCACTGACAATGCTTTCTGGAAGTATTCCTGAGCCCATTCTGTTATTTCCTTGACAGTGGCATTCCTGTTTGAGGTGCAGTGACGTTTAAGGGCCCGGAGATCACGATCATCCAGTAGTTTTACGGCCTTGACCCTTACGCACAGTGATTGTTCCAGATTGTCTGAATCTTTTGATGATGTTATGCACGGTTGATGATGATAACTTAAAAGTCTTTGCTATTTTACACTGGGTAACACCATTCTGGTATTGCTGCACTATCTTTCTGCGCAACAATGGTGGAATTGGTGATCCTCTTTCCATCTTGGCTTCAGAGAGACACTGACACTCTGAGAAGCTCTTTTTATACCCAATCATGTTGTCAATTGAACTAATTAGTGTTAATTGGTCTGCCAGCTGTTCGTTATATGCTCAATTTCCTTTTTCCAGCCACTTATTGCTACTTGTCCCAACTTTTTTGGGATTTGTTGACACTGTGAAATTTTGAATCAACATATTTCTCCTTTAAAATGTTACATTTACTCAGATTAAACTTTTGATCTGTCATCTATGTTCTATTACGAATAAAATATTGACATTTGCCATCTCCACATCATTGCATTCAGTTTTTATTCACAATTTGTTTAGTGTCCCAACGTTTTTGGAATCCAGTTTGTAAACAAAGTAAACACAGAGTGAGCTTTTCCTCACCAACAAAACAGATTCACCAGCACAGTTACACATTTTGATGCTGAAATGGAAGAAAACAACAAACTACAAGCACAACCTTTACAAAACTACACTTGTTATGGTGAAACCAGAATACAGCCGCTTAGCTTTGTGTTTGTGCTTGGCGGCTGCACTGTTAGGGAGCGTCTCACAATTAGCAGAAGAAATGTGAAGTGTTTCAGTGTCTGCAGCCAATGACACTCACATTAAACACACAAAACATCTATGTGACCTACATCATTCATTTTAGACATTTTCATCATTTTATTACATATTAGTAATAATGTAACATACATGCAGCTTCATACATACTCATATATTATTGTCTTTGTTATATATATAAATATAAAAGAATAATCAATTAAACTCATGTTATTAAACCTAATGATGTCAAACCAACTTATTAAAATACAGACATTCATTCCTGACTCACTACATGACTTATTTTTGGGAAATAGTTTAGTTATTAATTTTATAATCATTTATGTTCAGTAGTCAGACAAATGTTCAACATTGGGCACAAAATTTTCATTTTGGTGCATCCTAGTCACGTTCTAGTCACGTTCATTCTGCCAAAGCAGTTTAGCCTTGCAGATTAGGTCCATGCATTTACAGTGAAGTTATAAGGAGTGTTTCATCCTGGATTACTTTTTGAAACAGGCACAAATTCAATAACATATACCATTTACTTATTTCACTCGTAAAGACATAGTAACAAAAACAGCTTGTTTAATTGTAAAGGATAAAAAGTGGTTGTTGCATGGTACTTAACACCACAATAACATTAAAAGTGGACCTCATGGATAAAAATACAATATGAGAAATGTGGAATATGGTGTTTGCATGAGAAACAAACATTGTATGTAACCTGAGGAGCTACTCATACAGAAACTGTACCTGTTCTAAGAGCTGCATTTGATTTGGAGGTGACAACAGTGATATTCTTAATTATTCTGACTGATCTTCTGTTTAAGACTGAACCAGCAGTGATTACCCAAAACCGAATGTCTCTGTCTGTGTTCCAGAGAAAGGCCTGTGATCCGATAGACCTTCTGAACCGTGACTCATCAGAATGCTCAGTGGGAAAATCTGAAGTTGGTACAACTCTTTAAACACATGTTTCTGGGATTCATTAGGAGGCTCATTTGCTAAGCAGTGCTGTTTATGATTTTCAGGAACTGGATATTTATGCTGCAGTCACGGGACTATAGAGTAAATTAACACGAGAATGGCCAGCATGTCTACAGCTGCCATTTTTCCCCGTTTGAAATCTGCTGCTTACTAAATAACACATATCATAAAAGTGTACCACTCTATTAGACAGATCAGACTGATGGACATTAAATGAATCAACCACATGGACCAACATCTACCATCATTGGCCCCTAAAAGTTAAAGCTTAGTAATTAATCTTAAGTTTATTTTTTAATAACTATGGCTTAATTTATTTAGTGTTCACTATGAATTATTCATTATATACTATTAATTATGCAGTATCAACTATGAATTTTACAAGATTCACTGTGAACTACTCAGTATCTACTGCAAAATATAAAGTATATACTGTGAATTATTTAGTACTCACTATTAATTATTTAGTGCCCACTATTAATGATTGTGCCCACTATTAATGATTCACTCTGAAATATTCAGCAATTACTCAGTTATTCAATATCCACTATCAGTAATTCAGCATTTAATATGAATTGTTCAGTGTCTACTATCAACTACCTAATCTACTACAAGTAATTCAGCACCTAATATGAATTATTCCGCATCCACTATGAATATTTAGTGTCATCTCTGAATGATTCAGTATATATTATGAATAATTGAGAACTGAGTATGATTTATTCATTGTCTTCTTCAGATGATTC
>BRDA01061410.1:0-22998 GCA_036984385.1 Crenuchus spilurus | reverse complement strand
AGACGTGGAAGACCAAGAATAACCTGGATGGATAACATCAAGACATGGACTGGATTATCAGGTGTTAGCCTGCTACAAGCAACCAGAGACAGATGACATTGGAGAGAAGTGACTCATCTGTGCAGCCTACCATCATTAAGTGATGACGGCGTATGACATGACATGACAAATAATTTAATTTAATGATTTTATAATAAGAATTACACAATTCAGCACAAACTCAGCAACAACAGTGTCAAAACAGTAAGAGTGTCATAAATAAATATTTTAATTAAATCTGTTCTAAGACTTTCCAAAAACCTCTTTTCAGATGTGCTGATATATGTGACCCCGCCAGGGAAAACCAGATCAAAGTCATTCTTTTTTTCAAAATTTGTTTTTTTCCAAAACAACTTTTTTGTGAATTTCAGTTTTGTTTTTGATCAAAATATGTACTACAATAGATATCTGAGACTATTATCTTTCATTTACAGCAATAATACAGAGTAGACAAAAAATATTTTTTGTCGCTAATGTGAGTGCCACAATATTTACACGATATCTTAGTAAGTTGCCCAGTGACTTTGGCCTTGTTTTCCCATATTGTTTTCACATATTGTGAAAACACTCTAAACATTTCTAGCCAAGACTTTTGAGCTCAGAACTGAATAAACAGAGGTGTTGGCTACACACTGCTCATTACAGTTTTTAGAAATTGTATGTGATTTTATTTCTAAAGCTTAACAAATGCGACTTGGCATGTGTTTGACTCATTCAGTGGCTCCTAAATTTAATATTTATGAGATATGTGTGAGGTGAGTTGTCTTTGTTCATATTCATCATTCCACACATTCCACGGTTGCTATTCCACCAATGGTATCTCTGGAATTACCATGTCATTATCATATGAATGACAGATCATATCATTTGGTGGGAAAAATTGCGCAGTTGTCTGACTGGTTCTGAAAAACATGTCTCTGCTTATTTAAGCTCCTCTCATAAATAACTAAAATATATTTAGATATATTTAAAAAGTAGACCCTTTATGGTTTCTGGGGTATATTTGTTCTGTGTCTAGGGTAAAATGTAGTAGAGTTATATAAGTGTTTTTGTGAAATTTACTTAATATGATGCCGGCTGGAAAGCCGTCTCCAGAGGTTTAAGAATATATTTTGGGGATTTTTGCAAGATCACGTTACATTGTTAGATTTGGCTGTCCAATATTGGTCCTGGAGATCTAACCTCATTTAACTCTGATATACAGATGCTTAGAAGTTATTCAGAAGTCTTTATTACCTTGGTCTTTTTTTTGCCAAATGTGACTGCACACAACGGAATTTGACCTCCGCATTTAACCCATCTGTGCATTAAAACACACATAACAGTGAACACAATAGGATGTGAGAATGTGCCCAAAGCGGTGGGCAGCCCTATCCACTGTTATTAATAAGTATTAATAATACATAGCTTTATCTCATTTTTTCTCATCTATGTGATTGTTATTGAGGTGATATTAGCACTTTTGTACATCACTCTGCAGAAAAGTGTAAACGTAAAGGTTGACTTGACTGGTTGACTACATTTGAGGTTAGTGGGAAATTATGTAAATACGCTTTTTGAGGGAACAGAAGTTGAAAGAGTGTAGGAGCATGTGTGTTTAGGGGGCTGGGGTGACTGTGCATAAAAAGAGTGAGTAGAGGGCAAAGAATGAAAGTTATTGTATAGGATTTCAGCCAAAGTGAATGGCTCACAGTACAA
Organism: Crenuchus spilurus; assembly: GCA_036984385.1. Classification (NCBI taxonomy): domain Eukaryota; kingdom Metazoa; phylum Chordata; class Actinopteri; order Characiformes; family Crenuchidae; genus Crenuchus; species Crenuchus spilurus. The sequence continues at coordinate 21,261 of BRDA01061410.1, read as the reverse complement.
TGGGGGGACAAAAGGTTTGGGGCATAAAGCCGTGGCTGGAATGAGGCTGTGACTCAATTGCTGGGCATGAGTTGCTGGATGTTCTAATCAATAGATCCCACATATGACTCATAAATATGCTCTTTTTCTATTAGCACCAGAGAAAAAGTTTGTTACACTTCCGGTCAAAAGTTTTAGAACACCCCGATTTTTCAAGTTTTGTATTGAAAATGATTGCGCTTAATGTCTCATTGCACTCTGAAATGAAAGTATAAGAGTTAAATAACATCATGGAATCAGTTTATAGACCAAAATGTGTCTAAACTTTAGACACAAAGTAGCACCTTTGTCAGATATAACAGCTGAACACACTCGTGACATTCTTTCTACAACAGACATCAAACATTCTTCAGACAGTTCTTCACAAATCTGCTGCAGAACATCACATAAATGTTGGCACTTGTAGGTTTGCTTTGCTTTTCACTTCATCTCAAATCAGCTGGATGGGGTTTAAGTCTGGAGACTGTGCTCCACTCCATGTTTTCAAGATGACCTGAGGTAGTTCTGGCAGAGCTTGGACTGATGTTTTGGGTCATTATCTTGCTGTAGGATGAACCCCTGACCAACTAAGTGCATATCAGAAACGTTCTAACACTTTCTAAAACTGTTCTAAAACTTTTGACTAGTAGTGTATGTCAGTGTGACGAGTTCTTGATTAATCACAAATGGTTCTTTTGTGCAACTGAACAGGTGCCAGAGTTGGAGGGTTGCACACAGGCACCATTACAGTCAAATGTAAGCTGAAGCATGATTTATCCCATCAGTGTTTAAAGAAGGTCTTGTTTTTTTATAATTTATCATTCAAATACACTTAAATTAATGAGAAAATACAAATTTGCACATTTGAAAATGGAAGGATGCACTAATACCCCTAAAGTTAGTCAAGTCACATATTGCATTCAAAAATAGCATCAGAAAGTTGATTAGACCTTTGAATCACAGCACACAAACAAAGGTGTCAAAACTATTGACATTCATTACTCAGTTAGAAGTAAAGATACTAGGGTTTAAAAAGACTTTTATTGAAGCTGAAGTATCAACTTAAGCTTTGTACTCAAGTAAAAGTACAAAAGTTCTGGTTTCAAAACTACTTAAAGTATAAAAGTAAAAGTAATGTAAGGAAAACAAATGACAAAACTTAGGCTGTGCCACAGGGGCATATAGTGAACTACCCCACCCCCACCACCAAAATAAATTTTTTCTAAATGCCGTAATGACTATAATGTTATATTAAAATGGTAATGTTGACATTTTTTGGGATGTACTGGCTTTCTGTTTCAGCTGCATATATGCCCCATGAAAATGAAAACATTTTAGTAATTTCAAATATATTAGTGATCATATATGTGTAGTACTGAGCTTACTGGAGAGTGACGAGACACGTGACGTGCAGGTGTGATGGATGGCTTACCAATAGGGTATCAGAATGGTATTTGTTTATACTTATCATCCAACCACAATCACATTCACTCTTTCTGGATGGCCAGTTTATCTGGACAGGATGTTTTTTTAATGATGACAAACCAAAATGAAATATTTAGAAATAACAAGGCTGTTTTTAAAATGTAAGGAGTAAAAAGTACCGACAACTGCATGAAAATGTAAGCAAAAGTAAAAAGTAATCTGAAAATAAGTACTCCAGTAAAGTATAAATAACCAACATTTCTACTTAAGTATAGTAACAAAGTATTTGTACTTCATTACTTGACACATCTGCACACAAATATAATAAGCTTTGGGTTAAACTTCATATGTTTTTAGTGTCAGCAGGATTTATATGGCTGGGTCAGTATCTCTGCGCTGCTGGTGGTGTTATACAGCTTGACACTGCTATTCCTCTAATTCTGCTCAGAGCAATAAAAAAGCCTACAGCGTCAAAATCAGAAGTGACCGTCCACCTGGAGGTCACCTAGAAGAGTGTGCCAAACCATATCTGGACATACACACATAGATTCATTCACACACACCAGGGTCATTTAGAGCCAATTCACCTGATCTCTATGTTGGGGCAGCCGTGGCCTGGTGGTTAGGGATCCCTCAGAAGGTCATGACTGAACTCAAGGCACCTAACCGCCAACTACCAATGGGCGCTGTGGATAGGGCTGCCTACCGCTTCAGGCACATTTACTCACAGCCTAGTGTGTTCACTAGTGTGTGTGCTTCACTGCATGGGTTACAGGTGGAGGTAAAATTACATTGTGTGCAAATCACATTAGCAAAAATATATATAATTAAATAAACATTTTGGACTGTAGGAGAAAAACCCGAGTACCCTGAAGTAACACACGCAGACATGGGGAGAACATGAAATTTTCACCTAGATGGGGACTTGAACCCAAGATGAATGTGCAAACCAACAAACCACTGTGCCACTGTGCCATGAAGGACCAGTATTGTAAGAAATGTGTGAAACCTCCCATCACAGCCTCGTCTCAGTCTTGTCCATGTGCTTTTTTGTTTATGTTTACGTCGTCCAGTCTCTTCTGTCATCTTCTCAGAGAGACTGTGGAGCAGTGTACGGCACAAGCATATATGCAATATAAAAGAAAGCCAATCCATTCTACCCTACTTACCTTCCTGTTTCCCTGCTCAGACCTTTACCAGATCCATTCTTGATTGAGCTAGTGATGCTCTGCCGATGACAGAGGAAATAGACATGTAATCACTGTGTAATCACTAATATAATTACTGTAACCTAATATACTGAGCTGTAATCTATGTGTGCACAAGATGACCCCTGCTCTAAGCAAGCTGTAAACAAAAGGAGGACATGATGTGTATGGGCAACAATTATGAACATGCTGTATAAGAGAGATGGGGCCAATTTTGAGGACCCCACCATGATGCCTCGCCTCTTCCCCAGATGGAGTACCCAAGACTCGTGTGATCCTGGTTCGTTGACACCAAATTGTTAAGGAAATCAGCCGAGGACCCCAGATGGAAAAGTAAAGAAGCTTTATTGTGGCAGTCTTAGTTCAGTCAAAAAGGAGAAGCTCCCCCAATGGTGCTTGCACACCTCAATTATATTCATAAAACAGGAAATGAAACTTAAGGGAGAGAGCCATACAAGGTAACAAGACAGACATGTCTAGAAAAGAATATCTGTATGAATAATTTTCCCCTGTCCGCAGTTACAGCAGTTCCTAATTGCACCACGGATGTTGTGCAATCCTAGGGCCAACTTAAGGACAATGGACATTATGTACACTTTATGTACCAAAAGAGTCCAACCATTGTTAAACAGATTAGGGAGGCTTTTATACTAAAACAGGTTAATTAAAGATGACAGAATAATACAGTTATGAGTCACCGATTGATATCTGAGAACAACAAATAGTGTGAAAACAACACAGATCATGGATTCACAGATAGTTATGTATGCTGATTCACAGAGTATTATATATCAGAGTATTACATGATTATGTATGGTGTATATATGGAATTTCTTTCACAGTACATACAGCAAAAGAAAAATCTGGTAGAAAGACAGATGTGCCTGATTTGGACTAGCGTTCATTTAAAAACATAATAACATTCTGCATTTTGGCCAAAATCTCATTTGGTTTCTCTCTATATTAGTATCTACTAGTGTCAGTATTTAAATCAGTCTCCCGTGTGTTACAGAGTCCAAAAACATGGAGATCAGGTGAATTGGCTACTCTGAAAAATGACCCTGGTGTGTATGAATGTATGTGTGTATGCTCAGATATAAGTTGTCACTCTGTCCTGGGTGATCCCCTTATTGCTCGATGCATGGTTGAGTTCTAAGTGTGTAAATGGAGTGTGTTGAGTGTTGGAGTGTGAATGGGTTTGAGAAAGACACTATAGAAGTGTAACGTTCCTTCCTTCATTTGTTCATTCATATTACAAATGACTATTTACTCCTCATGTAATGGGATTACTGAGCTTATAATTTTTTGGAAAAAGAAATCTCTAGAATCCCAAATTAATTTGTACCAAAGTGCAGAAAACAAACATTGTGGCATTTCCATATCCTCTGTTGTGAATAAGACATAGTAAGGTCTGCTTGAGTAAAATGAAGCTGTATTAACTCTCAGAAACTAGCCTAATGTTAAAAACGCTTACAGATCTGTTCTTCAGTGAATAATTATTCAGACAGGTTTAGCTGATACATTGTTGAGACTCTTCTTTAGGATTTTGTCAATGGTTAGCTCGTTATTAACTGTAAAAAAAAAAAAGTCTCACCAACTAAAAAAGTCTTAGTGACCCGTTGAACCTATTTTTTTTAAGTTGATCTAATTTAAGTTCTGCAAGATGCATATTTCAAGTTCTGTGATTGACTCAACTTATTTTCTTTAATTGGACGTAAATTCGAGGATTGTCAGCAGAACTTGAAATATGCATCTTGGAGAACTTAAATTAGACCAACTTTTTAAAAAATAGGTTCAACAGGTCACTAAGATGTTTTTAATTGATGAGACTTTGTTTTTTTACAGTAGGTTATAGCCTTGGAAAGTTTCTGCATTAGTTGTACATGAATCTTGAGGTAAAGAATACAAGCTCTTTACCTTCAGGGCTGGTATCAAAACATTTGGGGCTTGAGACCTGAATGCCCATCAAATAAATTCCTCCAGGTTATGGCAGAGTGTGTCCAGTTTCACAACGGAGTGAGGTGGAGGAAGTGCTTGTGGGCTACACTACAAAAAATGATGTGTTGATTTTACTTGACAATATAGCCAACATACTAAACATTTTCTAATTTTGACTAAAAATGTTTAACATTACTAAAAAAAAAAAAAAAAAAAAAAAAAAAAAAAAAAAAACTTTGTCTTTACTTATAAATGTCTTTTCCCTGTCAGTAAAATTAAGCTGTTTCATTTAGAATTACAGGATTTAATATTTTAAGATGAATTTGAGCAAGAATTTGCATTAATTCTGCAACTGATTACTATTACTAATGACACAATGGAAATCTACAGCAAGTGCATCAAATACAGTTATAAACACTACACAATTAAGTCTTTTAGTCAACTTCAGAATAGTTTTATATCAAGAAATGGTATGTAAAACATGAGAACATCACAAACATTGTACGTTTCCGTATAGAAACAAGCCTGAAGTGTATAGGTAAAAAACAAATGAAAGTGTATTCCTGATTAATTTGTAGTAAAAAGAACTGCTAAGAATTAGCATGCTAAACTAGCCTTGAAGAGCAGGAGACAAAAATAACATTTTCAGTAAGGAGAGTAGCTATTGGCTGTCCTAAAAGTCACTAGAAGTCACTATATGACATCTTCGCCTAATTTGCATAATTTATCATTTGCATGTAGTTGTAATTGAGGATGTAGGAGAGAGGAATACATTTTTTGGAGCGACACAATGTGAGGGAAAAAATCCTAAATATATTTAGGTCCAAAAGTTAACTTTATGAAATAAATTCATGACTTTAATGCTTTGCCTAGACCCTCATTACATAAATCAATTTTGTCCCGTATTGTTTAATGTTAGAATATAAAATTGAATGTGATCACATGCCAGCATGGAACAGTGTTCAGCCATAGCTAATGCCATGATGGCTTCAGCCTTTTTTGCAGAGTCGATGTTTTTACTCATTAATGGCAGTTTGGTTTGGGTGGAACTTATAAAGCTTTGCCTTTTGATTATGCGTTGTTGTGTTTCTTTATATCACATAATTTCCTCAAGAAATCAGCCTTGTAATACAGCAGTATGCCGTGCATAGAGAGAAACACACACAGTGGACGAGTTGAATAATTGACTGAGGCTCTGTTAGTCTGAGATAATGAGGGGTCAGACAGGAGAGTGGGATCCATTAGGTTTTATTTTCCACACAGCAACCAACACCGTTCAAAGTCAGCATTACTGAACTGAAGAGCCTTAGACTTAAGCAAGGTACACTAAACTTAAGGGAGCCTCAAAAGAGCAGGAACCCAATCCAGGATAGTGTTTGGTAAGCAATTAGGTAAGCCAGAAGGAGAATCTTCACAAGGCTGCTTGAAACTATGTACAATGAGAGAGAACAAAGTTAGGACAAAGTAGTTGGTCTAGTCAATGCTCCACGGGGTCCTGTGTCTGTCCCTGCTTTTTTATGTGCTTTTTGATTTGGGGATTCCTTTGAGGTGTGCTAAGGTGGGTGGAGCCGCCTTAGTACTCTGGGGAGTGTGACCTCCTGTGGCCGCTCCTGGTAGTGCTTTATCTGTTACGTTGATTTAAGGTTCTGTTGGAGCTGTTTGCTGTGAGAACAGAGGTTCTGTTGGGGCTGTCTGTGAAATTCAGCCAGAACGTGTTTTTTAAGTCTCAAAAAGAGGACATGTCTGGGTAAAAGAGAATGTCTAGTCACCCTCATGTTTACATCCCGCTACGTAAGCCAGGGCAGCTTTGAATTGTCGTGAACTCTTGTCATTTGGTTTTACGGCCATGACCCAGTGTCATTAAAACGTCATTGTTCAGTGCAATTTATTAGGTTTTTCTACTTATCCAGCCAAACACAAAGTGTTGCTTTTGCCATGTTTGGCTGAGTAACTGCAGTTGCCAAATATTTGGTGCCTCACTGCTGTGCCCAGCTAGGTACTCTGTGCTTTTGAAAAAGGACAAACTATCCAGTCATGCTTCCGTCCTTGGACTTTCTCACTTATTCAGCCGCTTTGGCTCTAGGAGTAGAAATCAAATGTATTTTCTTGGACACATATTCAGATTTTTAGGTTCTGAAACAAAACCAAGCAGCTGTGAGGAAATTGGGGCTTAAGGTACTAAGATGTGGGCTTAAAGAAGGAATAACTACATATCCCACAAAGCCCTGCGAATGATATCAACCAATCAGCCGCGTGTTTTCGTTCTGCAGCTGGACGCTACACAGTAACAGATAGTGGGCGGAGACCACACAGAGCAGAGAAAACTGCACGTCTGTCCGATCGGCGCCGTAATGGGAGCTAAATGTTCAAAAGGAGGCAAAAGAAGACAAATAATCGGAGATCGTTATGTCCAAGTAAGTAAGTTAACCTGTATTATTGACTTTATTATTAAAGTAGACTACTCTGTTAAAAACATTTTTACGGTGGACTTATTTTTATGTTTGTACTGCTTTCACCTTTAGTATCTGTGCGATTTTCTTCTTCAGCACAATTATTCATCACTTCTGGCCTATTGGAATGATTAAATACAAATTAATAATTTATGTAAATTGTTATTACTTTGGTAATCTTAGAGCTTTTGGCATCTCAGAGCATGGACGTCAGAAGCATTTGTAAAGTGCAGGGGACACAGTTGTGTGGGTGGGGATAGGGGAGGGGGGAGTGATTGGGGGAAATGTTTTTATCAAATAGAGGACATTTCCTGCATTCTGGTGTATTTTAACAAGGTTGTTAAACCAGTGGCAATAGAAAGTCAGGTGGTGCACAATAAAGTCTTTGGGCAGCATCCCACTCATCAGTGAACCTACACACAAACCTACTAGCTCAGTTAATTCAACCACAAATGCACCTCATCAATGAAATTCCAAAAATCATAATCCGATGTTGTGCCGAATTTGGCACCCTTGCTGTGAGATGCATCCCCTGTCGGGAGACTTACTTTGAGTAATTCCATTGCCTTTACTTTGGTGACCAAAGGAACTTAAATACCATCCTTTCCAGTCATGAATAAAGGAAATAAACCTTTTACTGAGGTAAGATGACTGTCTGTGTGTCATCTGTTAACTTTGATTAAATTGTCGCCATGATTAATTATATTGCCTCGTTAGCAGCAGATATCAATTACTGTGATGTTTTTGAGAGGCAAGCTGTGTAGTAACACTGATACTGTAAATGATATTCACATAAGCCCATGTATGCAAATCTTTCATTTTTTATTGGCTGCTCACAGCATGGGGCCAGCATTAGTGTGCCCCGCAGCGAGTTATTGAAAACATGTTGCACATTCACACAGTGTTTTCAACTGCCCCCTTGCTTGAACTGAGCCTGACGGATCAGCCCCATCCACACTATCTTTGTGAAGACTGCTGATAGAACTGACCTTACATAACATGTCCAGGAATATTTTTTAATGTATTTGGAACTACTGTCATTTTCATAACTCAAACATACAATAATGTTAGAAAATGATATAAAATATTTACTTTCAACTTGTTCACATATGCATCATCCTGTTTTTAAGCTCACTGCTATGGCTAAGATAATAAAATTAATGTGACACAATTTATCACAAACAATGACTTAATGGCTGCATTTTACTTTTATTTTGTTTATTCTTGATTTAGTTTTATATGTAACATTCCATTGGGCCAAGCAATGGTGACACTTAACTGCATGTTTAAAAATAAGATTACTAACTTTCCTCAATGAATAGATGCAATTTTGATAACCACCAACAGTGAATTTAGGGGGGCATTTTAGTTTTTTCTGATTTAGTGATAGGCATACTCATTAAAAAAATGATATGGCATCATGCAGATTTTATAGCATACAATTACACTGTGCCAAGCATTAGTGACACAAAAATACTTTTTTTGTCAGTTTTGTCAACCTGCATATAATTATTCAAACAAAATAGGTTTACAGGTTCCTTCCTATCATGGTGCCACCACAATTGTAAACAATAACTTTTATCCCCTTTTCTTTCACAATCGACTTGGAATAATGTCCATCTGCCTTCTCCCATTTGTGTTCTTTTCAACTATTCCTTCCTCATACACTGATTTTCCCAATTTTACTCACTGTCTTAGAGTTACTTTTAGCATCTTAAGGTGATTTAAAGTGATTTTTTGTATCTTAAGGTGATTTTAGCATGTCAGGTTGCAGGCTGAGATGAAGTGAGGCAGACTCACTCGCAGATAAAGGAAAAGTGATTTTAAAAAATACTGTTACACAATCATACAAGAAAAACAAGACTTACTAATGACTACAAAACAAAGGACCAAGTAACTAAACTGACTAAGGGCTAAGAAACAAACTGATTCAAGACCAATAGAACTGGCTAAAGACTAGGAAATCAAATGACCAATAAAGGGCGGGGCGTGACAGGATGAACATTAAAGGGACAGGACATGACATAGCAAGACAATCATCTTAAGGTCATTTTATCATCTTAAAGTAATTTTTAGCATTTGGGGGTGATTTTTAGCACCCTTAAACAGGCAACGTGCATCATACATTAACTTTGACATCCTGTGGTAGACATAAATAAATGTCACTAAATCATCTTATCAGTTATCACATTTTAGCCTGTTTTTATTAAGTTAATATTATACAAAGTTGCTGTTCACTCATTTGTTTTAAATGGACTTTGTATATTATTTTGTAGTATTATTAGTTTTGTATAAAATAAAAACTGTATAAATATGCATGCATGTTATAAAAAAGAAGTGGATATAAAAGCTTTGTTAAGTAAAAACAAAACACATTTGTAATTAAGACCTTTTTTATACCTTAATAAGACAACTGAGTATTACCATGGCAGATACAAACTACACAACATACATCAACATTTTCTTTGCATATGTGTTAGTTAAGTCAATTTGAGCTAAAAAGTAACAAAGTATTTTTTACTTTTTGCTTTCCAATCCTGTCTGTTTAAGGGTTAAAGTGTTGAGTATATTTGGAAATGTATCTGTAATATAAAGATCAATACTATTACGCTGAATGGTTTGGGGGAATATTAACTGAGGTTTTCCAACTAATATTGTCATGTTGGCTGGGCTAATGAAGAAATACTGTGTTATAAACTAAATACAGTGGTAACCCTACTTACGAGCATCCCTACTAACGAGTATTCCAGGTAACGAGTCGAGATCTCGGAATATTTTTGTTCCAGGTAACGAGTAAAATTCCAAGTAATGAGTAGCGTAAATTTGTTTAAGTATGCCAACCGCTAGGGGCGCTGCGGTCATAGCATCCCCTAGATGCTACCGTAGAAGAAGAGGTCAGTCATTACCTTTGACCGAAAGCGAAAGTGCTAGTGAAAGCGACGCTAAGGTAGCAAAAGGTAGTGAACAAGAAAGTTAGATAAATTTTACTTTTACTTTTCATATAAGTGTAACCATGCCATACACGTACGCCCGTCCTCCTGTCCTCCTTAGCCGCCAGCCTACACGAGCACCATCGGTCTCCCTCTCCTTAGCGGCCAGCCTACACGAGCGTCGTCGTCGTCACGTTTTTGTTTTAAAAAACCCATATAAACACATTATTTAGCATATTAAAGTATACTGTATATTGGCCGGCTGACACGGATTAATCAGTTTTACATGTATTCTTATGGGGAAAATGCATCCAGCTAACAAGCAAACCAGCTAACGAGCTCGGCTCCTGCACAGATTAAACTCGTAAGTAGGGTTACCACTGTAGAGAGTGTAATTATATTGCAGTAATTATAAGCATTATTTTGTAAATACAGTACTATAGTTGGGATACAGAGTACATAGTGATACTGCAGTGCATAAGGTGAATGTAGCCAGTTATCTACTTACCTTGCTCCTTTACTTTACAACTGGAGAACTCAAACTACATCTATCTGCATGTCAATCTCAATAAACATCTAATGGAGAGATGATGTGGTCAAGCTCCCAGAGTCTGGAGGAGGAGTGGAGAGACACACAGTCCAAGCTGCTTGAGGTCTAGTCTGAAGTTTCCACAATCAGTGACGGTTTGGTGATCCATGTCATCTGCTGGTGTTGGTCCACTGTGTTATAGTCCAAAGTCAGCGCAGCCATCTACCAGGACATTTTACAGCACTTCCTGCTTCCCTCTGCTGATAAGCTTTATTGAGATGCAGATTTAATATCACTGTGTTTGACTGGCCAGTAAACTCACCTGACCTAAACCTCAGAGAGAATCTATGAGCTGTTGTCAAGAGGAAGATGAGAGACACCAGACCCAACAATGCAGATGAGCTGAAGGCCGCTATCAAAGCAACCTGGGCTTCTATATCGCCTCAACAGTGCCACAGGCTGATCACCTCCATGCCACTGATGCTGAAATTCATGCAAAAGGAGCCCCAAACAATTATTCAATACATATACTGTACATACTTTTCAGTAGAACAACATTTATGTATTAAAAATTATGTTTTGAATTGGTCTTATATAATATTCTAATGTTTTGAGATACTGACTTTTGGGTTTTCATTGGCTGTCGGTCATAATCATCAACATTAAAAGAAATAAACACTTGAAATAGACACTCTGTGTGCAATAAATCTATATAATATGAGTGTCACAACCATCCAAGGCCTTGAGTCAATGTGCCTGAGTTCATCCTTCAAATGTCTGGTCTACATTATTGTCCACATCCCCCAGTGATGTCACCTCATTGTCCACATTCGTTTCTTTGTTTATCACTGATTACTGCCCATATAAGTTTCCTCTGTTAGCCTGTGCCTTGGTTGTTTATTGAATGTGATTGTTAGTGGTTAGCTTTGTGTTTCAGTGTGTTGTGTTCTCTTGAACTGCTTTGGTCTATGTATTTTGTTTCGTAATAAAACACACATTAGGATTATCCTGACATCCTGTTTTCCTCACCTCGATGATAAACCACCCCTGCAACATGACAACAAGTTTTACTTTTTTAATTGAATTACTGTAATAAATTCACTTTTTCGTGATATTCACATTTTTTATATGCTCCTGTAATGGCCTCACACCTTTTTTATGGTTTTATGGTTACTTTTTCAAAGAATAAGGAAATAATGTACAGCTTGCTTCTAGCAAAATATAGCATGAATATATAAATAAAGGCACAATAAAAGTCACACAACATAACAGCGATGGTATGCATTAACCAGAATATCTCAATGCATTGTTTAGCACACACATTTTAGAACCCTAAGTTTGTCAGTTCTCTCTACCAGCTGGCCTTTAATGCACAAAATGGACCTCAGAAAGTCACATGTGTCATTGAGTACAGCACAGGGGATAATGCACAACCTTGTAGAGAGACTATGTTAATTGTTCAGACTTTAGAGGCTAGGTTTCCATTCATTTGCTACCCATCTGTATATCAAATTTGTGTTCTATGGTATCATCAAAGTTCCTGCTGTAAAATGTTATAAACCTACTTTTGTTACTCAACAGATTTGTGAATGGGGTGAGACAGTTATGAAAGGTAAGCAAAGTATATTTTTCTTTTTCTGCTACAAAATTACTGATAGATTATGCTTATTCTTCTGTTTGTAGTTTATAGTGCAGGATGATATGACATCCACTAATCTTAAACTTTGATTTCTGATGGAATTTTCATTTCTGATGGTTTTCTTTTTTCACACTGTCTCTGTCCAGTATATAAGCATATTATTTCTTTTATTAATTTTTATTATACCCCAGAGATACTAGGGAGAGAGAATTCCCCATTTCTGGCAAGTGTCTATGTCAAAAATCCACCTACCATCCCCCTGCCAAGACCCCAAACTGATGCTCTATTGCAAACAACCTAACCCCCCTCTCCTTATTACTTATGTTTAGGCAAAGGTACAAGGCCTGTTCTAGTTAAAAAAAGGTCCTAGGATGTTTTGTTTCCCTAGTCCACCACTGCTATTCTCTGTCAGTGTTCTGGAAACAATGGTGTAGCAATCTTGGTAAATATCCATTGATTGATCTCTTGTTATCCTTGTCTATGACAAAAATGTAATACCGGTAGTCTAACAAACCATCCTGGTCATTCTGCTTGCCATTGCTAGCTGGGGCCTGAGAGAGCAAAATTGGCCATGCTCTCTCCAGGTGGGTAAGATGGTACTCTCTGCCCAGCACTACTAAATAATGTCGGCTGGCTCAGGTGTCTGCCAGGCATTCCATCAGAACTGGGAATCCTGCACTTTCCTCCGAGTTCATTGGCTACCCAGCAGCAGTTGGAAAAGAGATGGAGCCTGACTTCACATGCATCGGAGGAAGCCTGTGTGAGTCTTCACCCTCCTAGAGTCAGAAACATTACAAGTTATAGGGAGAGTCAACAAATGGGTGGGTCGACTGGCTACCAAAACACATTGAGGAGAAAATTGGGTAAAAGCAATAAATGTCATGTCACATGCCATCATTGTTTGTGATGGTAGTAAAGAAATAGTATGCTGTTCTATGCTGTATTGGGTATACCCTGTTTGCTGTGAATCTGTATGGAGAACATGCTATGTAACTATTTCTGATAGTCCTCAAATGTTTATTTCTGTTTCACCTGTCTTTTGTTTGTTTCTGTTACCTCTGTCTTTTCACTATTTCTGTCTTTCCTTTTATGGCCATGTTCTGTTACTGTTGTCTGTTGACTGAATGGTCAGTTGCTAATCTTGGCTACTGTCCAGCCTTTATAACCCATGGTAGCTCAGCTTTCAGTGGGCTAGCTGAGGGTGTCTGTGGATTCCTGCACACCAATAAACCAACTATTCAGACTACGTCAGCTAGTTCCCTGATGTGAAGGGTCTGTTTGGGGTCAATTTCTACAGTAGGCTGCACAGATGAGTCACTACTCTGATGCTCTCTGCCTCTCTTTACTTGTAGCAGGTTAGCACCTGATAATTCAGTCCATGTCTTGATGTTATTCATCCAGGTTATTCTTGGTCTTCCACGTCTTCAGACTCCCTCCACAAGTCCAGTCATAACACTGCCCATGTGCTGCCTCATCACATGACCGAAGTAACGTAACTTGGCGGGATTTAACGTGCATCAGTAACTCCTTTTGAGTTCTAGCCATCTCATAGACTTGCTCAGTGGTCATCATCATCATCCATGAGATCTTCATCAACTTCCTGATGCACTTGTTCTCAAAAGCCTGAATACGTCTTTCTTCCTCTTTCTTCAGTGTCCAGGCTTCACATCCATATGTAGCTACTGGCCAGACCAAGGCTTTCATCAGTCTTAGTTTGGTGTTGGTGCTAATTGACTTGCTTTTCCACATCTTTGTCAATTTGACCATCACCAACATGCCCATGGCCATTCTTGTCTTCACTTCACTGGCACAGTCTGCAGCTTTTGTTACTCTGCATCCCAAATATGTGAAAGAGTCTACTTGCTCCAGAAGTCTTCCTTCGACTGTGATCTTCAGTATTTCTTCAGTGTTCGTCATCACATTTGTTTTAGCTGCATTGATCTGCATGTTATATTCCTTTGCAGCCTTCTCAGTGCGACTCACCAGCTCTTCTAGTTGTTCTTTTGATGTGGCCAATAAGATGATGTCATCTGCATATCTGAGATTAATAGTCCTTCCACCAATCTTGAATCCGCCAATAAATCCCTGTAGTTCTTTCCTCATCACTTGCTATCCTAAGATGATGAACAGACATAATGAGAGGTTACAGCCTTGGCGAACTCCTTGTCTTACGCTGAACCATGCTGATGTGTGATTGGCAGTCCTGACTGCTATACAAATTTCTCAGGAGCTGGATCAGGTGTGAAGGGAAACCTGGTTGTCCACAATTGGTCACGTTGTAGCATGTCGAACGCCTTTGTGAATTCAATAAAAATACAGTTCCTGGTTCCTTTATCTTGCTTTCTCCAATATGATCCAGAGGTTTGCAATCTGATCCCGAGTGCCTCTTCATGGTCTAAATTTAGCTTGTTCTTGGACAATCTCTCCTTCCAGCTTAGACTGCATTTGTTTTAATATCACTCTGAAGAAGATCTTGCTAGCATGTGAGACCAGTTTAATGGTCCTTTAGTTCCTGCATTGAAGTAAGTCTCCTTTTTTTGGCAGTGGGATGAAGAGTGGTTGCGTCCATTCTTCTGGCCAGATTCCGGTTTCACAAACTTCCATACAGACCTCATGGAACTTATTCAATGTCGTATCTCTACCAAACCTGAGCAGTTCAACTGCTGTGTCATCAAGACCGGATGCCTTTTGTCGACCTGAGGTAGTCTCTTTCCACTTAAAGGTGGAGTAGATTTTGACTGAAAAATCATGACTAACAATCTACAATCAGTAAATTTGTAACTATTGTTACATGTCTGCCCAGTCTAGGGGTGAAGGCGGAGTAACAATATTTAAAAGGAAGGTAAAATGTGGTAACCAGTGTGATGAGCGGAACGGTGGCTTAGTGATTAGCACGTTCGCCTCTCCGCGCTGAGGTCTTGGGTTCGAGTCTTCATCTGAGCGGAGTTTCCATGTGTCCGCATGGGTTTCCACGTGTCCGCATGGGTTTCTTCCTTCCTTCCTCCCACAGTCCAAAAACATGGAGATCAGGTGGATTGGATACTCTAAAATTACCCTGGTGTGTATTAATGAATGAATGTAGGTATGTATGTATGCCAATATATTGTTGGCACTCTGTCCTGGGTGATCCCCCTAGTGCTCAATGCAGTCATCCAGGTGGACGGTCGCTTCCGGTTGAGAGTATGCTGTGCGCAACTGGCTGCCGCTTCTCACCGGAGTGTGTATATGAAGTGTATTGATTGTAAAGCGTCCTTGGGTGTCTAGAAAGGCGCTATATAAGTATAATGTGTATGTATGTATGTATGTATGAGACAAGACAACCATAATGAGCTTTAACAAACAGTGTTTACTAAAGGTAAAAGCAGTGGGGTAGACATACAAATAATCAACCACAACATCAGGAGAGGAGAGACAATATTAACATCAGGAGAGAGATTTCTAAAAGTATAGGTGGACCACAGACAGTGCCAAATGAAAGAACCAAATCTTACCTGCCCAACAAAATCTTCCTTGTCCAAAACTACATAAATGGCACCTGCCTCTAATTCCTATTGGCACCTATACAGAGAGTTTACCTACGTGTGTGTGAAATCAGTGGGCCCAAACGAACACCTGTCCACACAATACTCAAGAGCAAACTACACAAAGTGGTATTACACATAATCAGAAGCTTAACTAAACGTGTGCTTAAGCAGGTGTAATTAAAACCACCCTCAAGCTTCCTACAGAAGCTAAAACCACAGAATACAAAAGTTACTCTAGATAGAAACAGGTTTATAAACATAATGTCCCAAAGACAATCACACACACAAACACATCGCTCTCTCTTTCTCAAATTCTCTATAACAGTCTCTCAAGTCTCAGTGGAGTCAGAGCTCACTTCCTGGTTGGAGTCAGCTGCTTATGAAGCAGATGTCACGTCCACTCCCAGCAGAGATCTAGCCTGTGATTGGCTGGAACATAATGAGGGCAAGAAAGAAGGTAATTGGCCAAAAGAGAACCTCTCAAAATGATTACGTGCTCCTTGTGCACATAACACTATAGAGCAGATGTACTTGATAAAGTATCCAGTATATGTACAAGGTACCTGTGGAAGCTGTCAATTGTAGGTAAAAATGGTTTGAAAAGGGTAGAGAGAGGTTGTTGTTATGTACATTCCACTCCTGAGAACATATTTTCTGGTCCTCAATAATCATTTTGGTCATTATTTCTGCCTCCACCTTAACCCAAGTACATCTAAAGAGCATAGAGGTGGAGGTGCAGGTGAACGGGTATGTCGCCACAGTAACATCCATCCTGCAGTACGTCAATGAAGAAAACCGTCCTGTACAGGCTATGTTTACTTTCCCGTTTCCTGTGGACGTGGCTGTCTGTCACTTCAGTGCCAAAACTGCTGACCATGAGGTGGTGGCCGAGGTACACGAGAAACAGGAGGTGAGCAGGACATTATATTTTTAACATGGTTTAAAAGTAAATTAAATTGGGTTTATAACACAAATATACAGAGTGAAGTTAACACTAACATTAATATGTACACATTTGTAATAATTAATTTTTTTTTTTTCCATTTACACACAACGGAATTTGACTTCTACATTTATCGCATCCGTACAGTGAAACACACACTAGTGAACACACTAGGCTGTGAGAATATGTGCCCAAAGCAGTGGGAAGCCCTATCTACAGCACCCAGGCAGCAGTTGGGGGTTAGGTGCCTTGCTCAAAGGCACTTCAGTCATGACCTGTCTGGAGATCAAACCGGCAACCTTCCGGTCACAAGACCAGATTGCTAACCACCAGGCTACAGCTGCCCCAGTATGTACTAACCACTGATTTAGAGCACCTCACAAGCCGCTCCATCTCTGAGATAATCCAGCCATCTGGTCATAACTATATGACTGTTGTCAAAGTGTGTCAGGTCTGCATGCTTACCAGGTTTTCCTCAGAACCTGACAGTGTCTATGAGAACTGAATATTCACTTGCCATCTAATATAGCCCAGACCTTCACATGCATCATTGTTATTTGCTTCATTCGTGAGTGTATTCATGTTGCTGAGTAGTGTAATTCTGTAAGTTATTACTTACAGAAGGTTCTTTAAGGGTTCCTCTGTTAAATAAATTGTTCTACATAGAAACTTGACAAAGTAAAACAAAATTGGTAAAAATAGTAAAACATGGAATGGTTCTGTGGACAGGTGTATCCATACTTTTGATTAGTGCTGTTTGTGGCTGTGTGTTACTTCCAAGCTCTGTACTGTTGGTGTGCATGTAATCAAATATATCATCAATGTGTTAATATTTCAAATTCACTGGAACCAGCTTTGATTCCAGGTTCCTGTCTAACCATCATCACCTCACTGTTTCAAATATGGTGTGACTCAGAGATGATCCAGCGTATCAAATGATTATTGAGCCCTTTTGTGTGCTGGGTCAGATGTGTTGAGTCAAGAAATGCAAGAAAAGTCACCTTTAGTAAAGAAAATGATTCTTATAGAGAGCCACAAACACTCAAGGACCCTTCACGTGGATAAAGTGGGCATATATGAAATGTGTTGTAGATTTTTTTTAATGTAGTTGTTTTAGAAAATGGTTCTTTTGGCCCCGAGTGGCTCAGTGGACTAAGGCACTGTCACTTTGATCTGAGAACCCTGATCATGCTTCTTGCCATCAGCATCAGGAGCCTGAGAGAGCAGAATTGGCCATGTTGTCTCTGGGCAGGTAAGATGGCACTCTCTGCCCAGCACTACTAAGTATTGTCAGCTTGCTCAGGTGGCTGCCAGACAATCCATCAGAACTGGAGAACCTGAGAGTGGAAAATTTGGCGTGCTCTCTCTGGGTGGCTGGATGGCGCTCTTTCTCCATCATTACTACTAAGTAATGTCCGCTTGGTCACATGTCTGTAAGCTGATGTATCAGAGCTGGGGATCCTGCATTTTCCTCCGAGCACATTGGCTGACTGGTGGTGATGTATCGGCGTGGAAAAGAGGCGGAGCTTGACTTCACATGCATTGGAGGAGATCTGTGTTAGTATGCACCTTCCTAGAGTCAGGGCCAAGTGATGGGGAGAGTCAATGAATTAGTTGGTCGATTGGCTACCAATCACATTGGGGAGAAAATTGGGGTAAAAAGTAAAAAAAAAAAATTAATAAAATGGTTCTATAGCAATCAAAAGCTTGTAATAACAAAGGAACCTTTTATGTGCTATATAGAACCGTCTACAGTATGTTCCTCACTAATTTTTCATCATGCAAAGAACCTTTTGGGGTCTTTGAGTGTTTATGGTTCTATATAGAACAATTTTCCTTACTAAAAGACCCTTGAAGAACCATTTTAATAGAGTGTACTCTTGTTAACCTTCAACTGAATTGGATTACTTTGATTATATAGCATTCCTAGTTACCCTGAGTATCTCATGGCAGTATTTTTAGTAGGTTCTTTGTCTTTATCAGCAGATTTCTTGATAATCCATGTCCTCTTCTCTTGGTCAGGCACAGGAGGAGCATGATGAAGATGCACCAAGTTTAGGACAGCAGGCATTTCTACTGGAGGAGTGTAAGGAGAGGCCAAATGCTTTCCGGTTGGTCGTGGGCAGCCTGCCAGCTAATGAGAGTGTTGCTGTGACTCTCAGCTACGTCACTGAGCTGGCTGTGCAAGCAGATTTTGTCTACTTTTGTCTGCCAGACATTCTTAACCCACAGTATGATCTCAGCAACTTAGACAAGAAAAAGCAATTAGTGTCTTTGTCTCTTAGTGTCCATATTACCTCACCCCTCCCTATTTCTAAAGTAGAGTCCAGCTGCGATCTGGAGCCATTGATATATCTCAACACTGCTCAGACTCAAGCACAGGTGTGTGTTCTCACGTCTGTGTGTTTTGATATATAAGTTTGTGAACCCTTTAGAATTTTCTATATTTCTGCATAAATATGACCTAAACATCATCAGAAGTCCTAAAAGTAGATAAAGAGAACCCAGTTAAACAAATGAGACACAAATTTTATTCTCGTTCATTTATTTATTGAGGAAAATGATCCAATATGACATCTGTGAGAGGCAAAAATATGTGAACCTTTGCTTTTAGTATCTGGTGTGAACCCCCTTTACAGCAATAACTGAAACTAAACATTTCCTGTAACTGTTCTTTAAATGTTCTTTGGTAGAATGACTTGTGTGTTTAGGGGCGTTGTCTTGCTGCATGACCCACCTTCTCTTGAGGTTCAGTTCATGGACAGATGTCCTGACATTGTCTTTAGAATTCTCTGATATAATTCACAATTCATTGTTCCATCAATGATGGTAAGCAAACATGCCCCAAAACAGGCCCAAACCCTGATACTACCACCACCATGTTTCACAGATGAGATAAGGTCTCATCCATCCACAAAACATTCTTCAAATCGGTTTCTGACTTGTCCACATGATCTTTAGCAAACTGCAAATGAGCAGCAATGTTTTTGAAGAGTGGCCTCCAGTTGCTTAGATGTTAATCTTTGTTCCTTTGTGACCTCGCTGACTATTACACATCTTGCTCTTGGAGTGATCTTTGTTGACTGACCACTCCTGAGGAGGTAACAATGGTCTTGAATTTCCTCCATTTGTACACAATCTGTCTGACTGTTTCTTGGTGAAGTCAAAACTCTTTAGAGATGGTTTTGTAACATTTTCCAACCTGATGAGGATCATCAACTCTTTTTTACTTTTGCCACTCACAAATATGTCATATTGGATTGTCAATAAATAACTACGTATAATATTTGTGTCTCTTTTGTTTAACTGGGTTCTCTTTATCTACTTTTAGCACTTGTGGGAAAATCTGATGATGTTTTAGGTCATGTTTATGCAGAAATATTGAAAATTCTAAAAGGTTCACAAACCTTCAAGTATCACTGTATGAGAGTGAAAATGTCTGTTCATGTGTTTGGATAAAGAGAAAATCCATGGATTCCCAATGCCAACAAAATCCTGTGCTCAAGGACACCTCTCTCATCTAAGTCCTGTTCAATGTGAATTGGGTGTATCCAAGTAGGAAAATATTATAATATCCAAGATAGGGCTATATTAACTTTGGGAATCCTTGGATTTTCCCTGGATTTTACTCCAGGACCTCAGTTAATAGCTACAATGTTTGGCTTTGCAGACCTTTCAGTCCAATTGTCTCTCCATTGTCTGAATACAGGTGAACCTCTCTCCTGGCCACAAGTTTGACAAAGTTGTGGAGCTATTGCTTTATTACCAAGATGCTGCTCAGTCCACTGTCATTGTGGAGGCAGGATGTACTAACGCAGAACCAGGTACAAGATTGTAGTTCACTATAGTCAGTAAATGTACCTTTAACTTGAGAGGTGATGGATTTTATTGATTGGCAATTGATTTGTCTAAAAACTGGAATATCCAACAGTGAAACAAGTCATGCCTTCCTCAATAGCCTCTAAAATTGTGACTAGTGGTCTACCCTTTTATGTTATAGTAGTGAATTAATTCATAGTACTACAATAAGTATTAACAAAGAATTTAATTAATTTTTTTTTCAAACTGTCTGTATAATTCAATCATAGCAATCATTGACATGAGTCATTCAGTATTTGGCTGTTGTAGAGTATCTTACCAACATTTGCCAAGATTTCTTTACAATGTTTTTTTTTTTTTTTTTTTTTTTTTTTTTGTAAACTGGGGTTGCAGTTTTTACAGAATAAATACACCAAGTAGCCATATAATTAAAATCAGTTTTCTGTTATTGCTAATATGCTGTTGGTCCTCCATATGCAAGAAATTCAATCAATTAATCACTCAAAATGTATTTATATTGCACTTTTTACAACCAACGTCACAAAGCAGCTTTAGATAATTAGAGTCAGAAACAGATCATTTGAATCAAAGCCCAATTTGAGTAAGCCAAGGGAGATAGTGACAAGGAAACCTTGGGAGGAACCAAGATGCGCAAAGGGGATCCATCCTCCTCTGATCAAACTATTGAAAAAAATTTACAGTATAATTAGTTAAGTCTGACATGAGCTACAGTATAGTTTATAATAATAATAATAATTAGGGATGCACCGATACCACATTTTTTAAAACCGAGTACGAGTACAAGTACTTACATTTAAGTACTTGCCGATACCAAGTA
>BRDA01061407.1:0-16611 GCA_036984385.1 Crenuchus spilurus | reverse complement strand
ATGTACACTTTGTAGTCCATGTACAATTACAGACTGTAGTCCATCTGTTTCTCTGCACATTAGCCTTCTTTCACCCTGTTGCTTCAGATCTTTTGGTCATCATAAAAAGCTTAATTGGTCACAGAATGGGTAGATGGTTTTGGTTTTTGCTCTATTTTGACACCTGTCAAGTTTTAAAAAATATCAGCAGCTCTACTCTGTCTGATCAACTTGCACCAGAAAAATAACTGTTTTTAATAAGACATGTAAATATTTACATGTATTAATTTGTGTTATTTATCAAATTGTTTTTCAAGATTATTTGCAGCTCTCTAGTGACCCAATGTGGACTGCTCACAATGGGCTAGTACCACATGTCCAATGATACAAGCAGATGTGCAAATCTTTTCTCTGCATATGGGGGCATGTTTGCTGGGTTAACTGTGCATAAAGACACAATGTGTAAGGTCTGTAAAAGTTTCAGAAAAAAGTAAAACAGGTCTAGAAATACACAAAACCAGCTGTATAATTATTTTCTATATATTTTTTGACAATAAAACGATTCAGTTGTTTGATATTTTAATTTCTTTTTTAAATCTAAAAAACTAACCAGCACTGCTAAACATGTAAGCTTTGATTTTACTCATGTAATTATAAAAATATATTTAAATGCAACAATATTGCAAAAAAATATTTAAGGTTATCCTCAGCTTTGTGTTCACCCTGTTATGATTGGGGAGAAGTCCACAGGAAATTATAATCTATTGTTCTGCGTTATGTGACTATAAAGAAGGGACTTTTTCTGTTACTGAAGCAACAGGCATCTTTGCATTGCTTAACTTTTTACAGCAGGAAATCAGCAAAAATACAAATTGGTACAAGGATTAAATGTGGTATTACAGCCCAACATTGAGCTGTTTTGGGCAATTTGCTCTAAGCGTTATTTCCACAGTTTCTAAGTTAATTCTACGTGTGTTGTGCTCCATACCATTTTTCACTGTTAACTATTATCAAACCAGAATTGTTTTAAATTCCAGAATTCCAGAATTTGGTCTAAACTATATTTTACCAATATCCATGTACTAAATATTGAAGAGAAATACTAAGAATGCTGGAAGAACATTTCTTTCTAAAATTCAATTGATCCAGACACGTGTTGTTTTTAATGTAAAGACAAAATCTATATGAAAAATAGTTTTGGGTAAATGTATTTTTATTATTTTCTCTGGGACCAATAAAGTGGCATAAAAGTGTTTGTGAATCAAGATATATGTCCATAACAGGGTTGAGGTTCAAACACTGTATTTTTAACAGAACAACATGCTAAGATGGACCAGTATTTTCTTCTAATAATTTGTCTCTTGTTCAATGTAGTAGTGGAAATAACAAAACATGAATCTTTTGTTAAATGTTCACAATCAGAAGTCATCCAATGCTGACCCACATAATTTTACAGAATTGTTGCCAATACAAGTGTATTATTCATTTAAGTTTGTAAGAACTTAAATGAATCAGTTTAGATTGATGAAACAGTGCCATCTGTATGCATGTCCAGTGAAGTACACTTAAGCAAAATAAGACTGTAAATGTAAGATGTCTGTAAATTAATGTAGTTTATTTGTGAATGACAAGCATCTGGTTTGGATCCTAACTAATTGGCTACTACAATATGTGCAGTCTGTCAATATTATGTGACCTCTTGGATTTCACAGAATACAAGTTACAACAGACATTACAAATAGTATACTATAAGAATACAGTTAATGGTACCAGCATCAATATGGTTAACATTTCTTTCCCATTTATTTCTCATAAATGTAGGTAGTTTAATCATTCAATCAATCACTTTTATTTAAACTTGGGGTACAGTGTTGGTGTCCCTCGTTTACAATGTAGCCAAGGTAATAGATAAAATGGAAAGACAAGTCTATATAATTATGGACAAGATAAAAGACAAATTTAAAAATGATGGTAATTTGATCTAAAAGAGATATCCATTTAAACAAATAAAGTAAAATAGTAAAATGATAAGCAGACAAGGCCCAAAATATAGATAATGAATAAAATTAATAATATAATAAAAAAGTTCTCAGGAATAAATAAAATTGTAAGAATAAATAGAGAATAGAAAGCTAAATTAAAGTAAAAGAACAACTAAAACAGACCTGAATACAATAAGAAAATCAAATAATAAAATAAAAAGTTAAATAAGAAATCAAGTAAAATGGTGGCAGGCAAAGTGGAGGTGGTTAGAGATTATGAGTTTAAAATGATGAAGTGACACCAGTGCACTGGAGCCTAAAAGCTGGCTATAAGTTCACTATAAACTCTCAGTACCTGGAGGGTGAGAGCTTTAAAGATAAAAATAAACCAGTGTGTTTCTCTACGCACAGCTAGAGATGACCAACTAACGTTTTCATACAGTAAACAGTGATGTGTGCTGTAGGGTCACCAGTGACGAATCTTATTGCAGTGTGATATACAGAGTCTAAGGGGTAGTAGTAGCTGATATGTGTCTGTATATCACATCACCATTGTCCAAACAGCTATGTTCTGGTATCATACTATATTTGACAATGTTGTATTTTTTATTACTATAGTCAATAATGTACTGGTTAGTGCAGTGTCTGTCCATTTTGTTCTATTCATTGTACTGTGTTGGATGGTTATATGCATTTATATTTATTTTACTAATACAATATTTTTCTATATAAAAAATAATATATTATAATAAAAATATTTTTCTTCATTTTATTGCATATTTTTATAACCAAAATGACAATAAACTTAATTTGAACTTTAACTACCAATGATGATAAGCAAATAATTTAACTGTTTCTACAAAATGAAAACATTTTCATGTTAAATAATGAGTTGCCTTAGTAGTGAAGATTTTTAAGATGACCTGAGTTAACAGTAGAATTAACACTTTTAGCTTAGTTAACTGTAAGCTAAACTAGGAAGTACATTACTTTACTAAAAGTGCTTAATATTTGACAGGTTTATCAAATTCTTTGAGCGTAACATGTATACAGAGTAGTGAGAAGCCACAATTAGGGCACATTAATAATAGGACTGGCTCCCTTCAGTATGAGCACCCTTCATTCTTACCAAGGAGTGGTTCAAAGAACCAGATCATTTGCATCACTCCCTGCACAGTACTCACAAAATCAGTGTATGCATACTAAGAATTTATGTTGAGGCCC
This sequence comes from Crenuchus spilurus, assembly GCA_036984385.1. Lineage (NCBI taxonomy): Eukaryota > Metazoa > Chordata > Actinopteri > Characiformes > Crenuchidae > Crenuchus > Crenuchus spilurus. The sequence continues at coordinate 13,426 of BRDA01061407.1, read as the reverse complement.
CAAGTGGCTCAGCAGGCTAAGACGCTGACACTATGACTATCACTACGACCAGAGGATTGCGAGTTCGAATCTCGGTCATGATGTTAGCCATCAACAGCCGCGGACCCAAAGAGCTAAAATTGACTGTGCTATCTCTGGGTGGGTAGATGGCGCTCTCACTCTCCCTATCACTCACACATTGCAATGTCCGCTGGCTCAGGTGTCTAGTGATTGGTCCATTTGGTGCTGGGAATCCTGCGCTTTCCTCAAAATGCATTGGCTCCCCAATGAAGGTGTATCAAGCGGCAGTTTGAAGAGAGTTGGTGGCTGGCATCACACACAACGGAGGAGGCATGTGCATGTCTTCACCCTCCTAGAGTCAGGGACAGTGTAAAGTGATGACGAGAGCCCCCTAGCGGATGGGATGGGTTAACTGGGTACTACTACATTGGGAAGGGGAGAAAATTGGCAAAAATGATAAAAATAAATAAAAATAATTTATGTTGAATTGTTCTCAGTGTTTTTACAACCCCAAATCAGAAGAAGCTGGGACAGTATGTAATATATTTCATGTTTTATCAACTTCATTTCATTTGTAAAATACATCCACTATTGCATTCTAAAAAGTTGGGATGGTAAAACATTTAACACTTTGTAATGTTGCTATACCTTCTCAAGATGTAACCTTGAAGGCAGCATATGTTGCTCAAAAATCTCAATGTACTTTTCAGAATATCGAGTTACCTTTGCCAAGGGCACTGACACAACCCCATGCAACGACAGACCCTCACTTTTGGACTTGTTGCTGCTAAATCTGGGTTTGTCCAGAGCACACAACCTCAGTTCAGTTCAGTCGTTATTATTATCTCTCTTGAGAAATTTGATTTGCAGGTAGTTACTAAATACAACACATCCCAGACAGAGCAGTAATACCAATTTAATTAGAAATACAATTTAAAATAAATAAATAAATAAAATAACCTACTAAAACAAGACTCATGTTCACATAAGACAATGAAGAATTAAGAGTATGATAAATAAATAAAAGCAAACGGAAACAAAGTTCACCTGGTTCTCTTGTTCAGCAGCGTAACTGCACATGAGACAAAAAAATTCCTAAATCTATTTCGTTGAAACTTTGGCAATCTATATCGAGAGCCTGAAGGAAGAAGTTGAAATTTAACATGCAGTCGATGATCGACTGATACAGCAATGATTTCAGCCCTATTTAGGATGTGCCTTTCATAACCTCAATTGCTTTAAATAAAGATCAGGAATTCTGATTTGTCTGACAACAATACATGTTTAACTGTTTAGCTGCCAGGTCCAAAGAAGTTGAAACTCTTCCTGGACATGGTTAACATAAGGCTTCTTTTTTTTGCACAGTAAAGTTGTGTGACATTTGTGAATATAACTCTGCATTGCAGTGACTGGTAAGTAATCCCACACAAATATGGTTATATCAGCTATTTATTAATGATGGTCATGGGTGTTCAGCTTAGGTTTGCATCCTTGCTTTTTGCACTCTGAAATTCCTCCAGATTCCTTGCATCAATATTGTACACTGTAGGGAGAAAAAATATACAAATCCCGTCCAATCTTTCTTTGAGGAACACTGTTTATAAACATTTAAATACTTTTCTAATGCATATGTTGACCAACAATGCTCTGCCCGTCTTTGCTATTCAAAGACTCATGGATTTTTAGAGATTGTTAAGGTAAAGATTGACAGAACCCCCTTGAAACTTTTAACAATTGATTACTACTAACTTTATGTCTTGCATATAGTCATCTAACACCATGATATATTATACAAGACATGGCCTTTCTGTAGACTGTCTGCACAAAATGTACTGTGAACTCTTGACTTACTAGAGCTCGGTGCAGTTTCAGGTCCTGTTTTATGGGTATGTGCACACTAGACAAACTTCAGTACAATTTGTTCCAAAACAATTTATTCTTTAAATAACATGTCTGACCCCTTACAGACATAAACAGGGATCGGGGGGAGCAAAGTGCACATTGCACTCTCTCTCTCACTGTGTGTGTGTGTGTGTGTGTGTGTGTGTGTGTGTGTGTGTGTGCGTGTGTGTGTGTGTTCCCAACTGAACTGTGCTTTCTCTACACACCTTGACAGGTGTCTCTGTTACCTTTACAGCGATACTGTAAAATCATGATTACAACACCTTCTGACATCACCTGTTTGAAATCATTATTTAGTACCCCCATCCAAACCTTTTCTGGAATGTGTTGTAGGCTTGAAATGCAGGAATGGATGTACATATGTGGACAAAATCCTTGGTACCCTTCTGTTAAACAATAAAAACCCATAATGGAATTGTGGTTCAAAAGAATCTTTATATAAAACTAATGAAACTGAATTGGAAAGGCAATACTGTGGCATGCCATGCAGACAAAATGTTAAAGACCTATGTCAGCAGAAAACAGGATCTTTCACTACAGTGTTTTTTGCACTGCTGTCTCTGTTTCCGCATTACAATCAGCCATAGATGTAGGCTATCATCAGAATGCTATCCCAAATCCAATTTCAAGATTGCATCCAGGATGATTTTTGATAGTCCACATAGCCAAAAAACATGTGAAATCCAATTTTTGCTAACCACATCCGAGTTCCTCTCAGAACAGGCCTCGCCATGTTCACCCAAAGAAGTTGAATCCACATGTTCTGTGTCATATCCAGAGGTTGGCTTAAAAAAAGAGACACATCAATCACTTCAACAAACACGTTGAAGCCAACTTATTGTTGGCTCAGATGGCATCCAGCATGTGTGGTGGCGCCCTGCTAAAGAGTACCAATATAATTGTGTCTTGCCTACAGTCAAGCATGGTGGTGGTAGCATCATGGTCTGAGGCTGCAGCACCATGGTTCATTGAGAAAAACATTAATTTCAACATGTACATGTCACATTCTGGATCCCATTCCACTGCATCTTCTAATATTAGAAAGTCTACCTAAGGTATCTCCAACATTTTTTTCTACTGTGTTACTATAAGAGTTTTTTTGTGATCATGGTAGATTTTTAAAGGAGTCAAAAAAATGACATTAAAAAAAATGAAATTCTACCCATGAGTGCATTCAAATACAAATATGATCATTAGCAAATAACTGTGTGAACAGCCATCTCAACACATATGATTTGAGAAACAAAGCTGATTTGCCTACAGTCTGAACATAGCCATAGATAAGGATTGTTAGCCCTGCAGACCAGTCCTGTTTCTGGTGCTCACCTAACCAATTTTAATATACAAACATTTTTATTTATTTCTGTCTTATCATTGCACTGTTTCTCAGAAGGATATAGTGCATTTGATTTAGTCTCATCCTGAATTGTTTTATGATGTTCTATTGCAAACTCATCTGGTGTCATATGACAGTATATGATGGAGAGCTCCAGCCTATTAAGAGCCTATTAATAGGCTCTGAGTCAATCCAACTGAGTGTCAGTTTACACAAAAGGATGTGAACTACCTTTAAAGGATGGTTTTGTACCTATGTCGGAAGGTAAAGTATGTATTTTCACTGACTTATAGGGAAGGCACTATAGACTCATTCCCTTTGCCTTTGACAAAGGACTGTGTTGTCAGATCATATTCTGCTTTAACCCTTTAGAATTTTCAATATTTCTGTATAAATTTGACCTAAAAATGTAACAGATTGCAACTTATGTAGATAAAGAGAACCAATTAAACAAATTAGACAAATATTACATTTGGTCATTCATTTATTCAAGAAATGTTCAAATATTATGTTAGTTAGTAGCAAACTTATGTGACTATTTAGAGTCAGTAGATAATTTCAAGGTGAAAGTCAGATGTCAATCAATGGGATGACAATCAGGTGAGTGGGTATGCTGTTTTATTTAAAGAACAAGAATGTAGCACAACTAGATATCTGTGGAGTATAAATGGCTGTGTACAAATGGAGTAAATTCAAGACCATTATTACCCACTGCAGCAGTGGTTGATGACACCAAGGGCAAGGCATGTAATAGTCCACAAGGTCACAAATGAATTGGCATTCAAGCATAAACACCTCATCCCATCTGTGTAACATGACAACGGTAGTAGTATTATAGTTTGATCCTGTTTTGCTGCATCTGGGCTAGGGCAGCTTGCGATCACTGATGAAACAATTCATTCCAAATTGTACCAGCAAATTCTAAAGGAATTTTTTTATCCTCTAGAGAATCACTGTCTTGTAGCAAGACAATGACCTTAAGCACATAAGTCAATCTATCAAAGAATGGTTAAAGAAGAATAAAGTTCATGTTTTGGAATGGACAGCTCAAGTCCTGGCAAGAATTCAAAAGAAATGTTCTGGAATGACCTAAAGCAAGCAGTTTCTCCAAGTTGATGTGCAGGACTAAGAAAAAAACCCCAAAAACATTTAGTTATTGCAGTAGTGCAATTATTGCAGCAAAAGGGGTTCACATAAGATAATGTTTGGATTCTGTTGCCAATCACATGTATGTAATATTGGCTTATTTTCCTGAATAACAAAATGTCTATTATTTTTGTCTGGTTTGTTTGAATGGTTTATCTTTATTAACTTTAGGACTTGTGTGACAATCTGATTTTTAGTCCAATTTTAAAGTTTTAGGTCAAATTTACATAGAAAACAGAAAAAGGTTTCACAAACCAACAGAGGGTGCATTTCTTGCTTCAGCTGAAGAAGATCAACATGTCTAAAGAGCTGAAGGTCCAGACATGCTATAACAGAGTCTATCACTTCTACATCCATCTCAGGCTGGTGCAGCATCACGACATCCAGAAACTGAAGAGCATCATTAGATCTGCAAAAAAAATCAATGGTGCTAACCTGCCTACCTTGCTTGATCTGGACACCTCCAGAACCAACAAGCAAGCAGAGGAAGTCATAGCTGTCCCATCACACTCCAGCCACCACCTGTTTTAGCTTCCTCCTTCAAGCTTCTTTCTGCACACCACACTGATGAACAACCACAACACACAAGCCTAATTATGAAAGCAAACTTTTGTAGTTTTTGTACCCAAACACCATCATTTACCTTATTTAAATGAACATCACCAACTACTTTATAGCTATTCTATTTTATTCTCTTCTCAGTATTGGTACCTCCATTGCAAATCCCACACTCTGTGCTGTATTCTATTATCTTATTCTATTATCTACCATTCTGTACATCAGTGTGTGTATGGATGTCACAGTAGTGTGTATATGTATGGTATGTGTATGTATTGATGTATAATTTACTGAATTAGTGTTCTATTGTCTATTATATTCTGACAATTGTGTACTGAGAGAGATGATGAGATCAAAACAAATTCCTTGTAGACTATGTGCAAATGTATTTGGCCAAAAAAGTCAGATTCTGATATTCTGGAGGTAGCGTGAAACCAATTGTTGTGTATACTGTCCATAATCTCTTTGTCTTTCTCTCCTATATAAAAAAGGTTACAGGTTTCCCACGGGTCCTTAAAAAGTATTAAAAAGTCTTAAATTAAAATCCGGAAAATTAAGGTCTTAAATTGTCTTAAATTTATTGCAAATGTATGTAAAGGTATTAAATTTACATGAAGTGTTTAATGCCAACGGGAAAGCAGAGTGGTGCACAGTAAAACATAGAAAATGTGTATTTGATTAACTTCATGGTGTAGTAAATGAGAGACTCCGCTCTCTAAGCCGCTCGTCTATGGCTGTAAGGTCATTGGACAGCAAAGTGTTGGGGAAACAGAAACTTCAACCAATCAGAGCGCTTGTTTTAAACTCGTTAAACCAATGATCTATATTACTGGATAGGACGCTGCCTATTCGCTAGCATTGAGGCCGGCACGACGTCATGGAGCCGCCATGTTGTGTGGAAGTGAAGCTTGTAAACAATGGCACATGTCCAGCACTGCTGCCTTCTCAAAGCTCTAACTTCGCTAATAATTGTCAGATTTTCAACATTTAAAGTTCTTTACAAAGAGGATAGAAAGCTCTTTAACATTTATCAAAGTATTAAAATGGTTGATGACATGTTAGGCTACTATCAGCTTTCGCATCCGTCGTAACAGACATTTTCTCTAGGCCTTACTGCTTGCATGAATTCTAATGGCTGTAAAATCGTTAATAATTATCAGATTTTCAAAATGTAAGTTATTTACAAAGAAGACAAAGAATTAAATTGTGTAATACTGCTATCGCATGGCCATTGACATAAATATAGCCATGTTTTCTTGCCTTGCTGCTACTAGCTAGTGACCGATGGCTCTACACAAATTATCAATTTTTTCAACCTGTCGACTGTCTTAATCCAAAGTAAAGAACACGGAGACCTCATACATATTAAAGTAAATGTAGAAATATTCAATGCTATCATCCGAGTTCATTTAATGTTACAGTAAACACATTGTAAAGCTCCATTTATGCTGCAATACTAATTTTATTTTTTAGTAATTTAAAAGGTGTTGTCTACAAGTTATAAGACAATTTGATGGGCTAGCCACTGGCACTGCCAAGTTGACAACACTGGCACTGCCAAGTTGACAACACTGACACTGCATCATTGTCACTATAAAAATGCCTCTAGTCAAGTAGTGAGTTCTGATGCATATCCACATTTGATTACAGTAAGAGTTAATGTTTGTGATACTAACTTCATGAGTGTTGTTGGTTTGATGCAAACCTGACTATTAGTGTAATGTCTACGGAACTATGTCAAGTTTGTAGGTCAGAGATTGTGGCTGTAATTCACAGATTATTACGAATAAATCATTTCAAAATAAATACATACTTGTGGAATGTGATCCCCTGGTCTCTGCTGATAGAATTCCGATAAAGTAAAACAGTTAAAGGCAAAACACTGCACCCCTTTCGTCGTTTGTAAATGCTGGCTTCCTTCAGAGCTTGCCCTGCTTCCACACAACATGGAGGCTCCTTGCCGGCGCGTTCAAAAGTCACGTATGTCCTATCCAGTAATATAGATCATTGCGTTAAACTAGCTGTAAGTGCAGAGCCATGTGCAGCGTGAAAACCAAAGTAACAAAGCTTAATAATGTGACTGTTTTACAACGGAGGACGTTAATAAACACCATTTCAAAGGTAAATAGGCAGAGTATGAGAACAGTGAATTGTGTCCATTGAGTAAATCTCCAGTGCTAATATGTGGCTAAATATAACGCTAAGTCAGTATGCTAGCTATGAGCAAGAGAGAGAAAGAGAGAGAGAGAGAGAGAGAGAGAGAGAGAGAGAGATACACCAGAAACAGCGAGTTTATCAGCTGATCAGTGAGATGTCTGACATATTCACTGTATATAATAATGTCTAACTTTAGAAATGTGCATGTGAACTTATAATAATGCATAGTTGGCCAGAGATTAAATATAATGGTGAACCATGATGTGTAACTGGCTAATAATTGTATGTAAATGTCTGTATGTATTGTATCTAATGGTATTTAGGGATGTATGGCTGCTTAATGTTGTATATAAATGTGTATAGGAATGTATAACTAGTTATGGGCTGTTATACAATTGTGTATAAAAATGTATAGCTGGTTAAGATTTCTGTATGATGGTATATAGGGATGTATAACATTGTATATGATAAAATTGTATATAATGGTATTTAGGGATCTATGAATGATTAATGGTTGAATTTAATTGTATACAGAGATGTATAACTGGTTACAGAGTGTATATAATGGTGCATAGGGACGTGTAACTAGGAAAGGATTGTATAACATTACGTATAGGGATGTACAGTAAGACTATTAAAGATGGGGCATATTGATGTATGGTGATGCATATGTGGTCAATGATTGAATATAGGTAGTTGAGTAACCATTTAAAAATGTGGCATATTGTTGTATAGTAAATAATTAATGATTATGAGTACGAGAATTTCTATAAATACTGTAAAAATTTAATACCAGATGTGGTGGTGAGGGAGAACTGTGTGCTTAGTAATAAGTTGTGATGAGTGAGCATGTGAACTCAATCAATACTGATCAGTAAATGTGCCTGACCTCACACCACACCATGCTCTGTCATGACGCTGCATTAAGTTGCTACTCAAAAAAAAAATTACAACGTTGGCAGGTCTGCAGCTAGTATCCCCCTTAAGTGTCGAAATCCCCCCTATGTGGCACATTTCAGGGGGGAATTACACCCCACCCCTTCTGAAAAATAAATCTCAAGCCCTGATTTATGTACATGATGTTATGTTCAACTTTTTGGCTTGGGACAGGCTGTTTTGAGGACTTTCATTATTGAGCATATTTACTACTCATGTATAGGGCTGCCATGATTAGTCGACTAGTCATGATCATGTCTCATAACTAATTTAATAGTCGATGCATAGTTGTTGTTTTTTTTTTACTTTCTTTTTCTCTCCAAACTGCTGCATCTGCCTTTCTGTCCTAGACACACTTGCGCAGTAGTGGTAACCAGGGTAGGCCGTGGATGACGTCACAGGACGTTATACAGACAGGCTCATCATGGCTAGCTCAAAAGTGTGGGATCATTTTAAGAAAATGAAAGAGAAACGTGTGCAATGCAATATCTGCAGGGTAGAACGTGCCTTCCACGGCCCCACAACTGCGATGCACGAGCACCTGAAAAGAAAGCCTGTTGTGGCTGATTGTGACAATGATGAAGAGGGACCGTCATCTTGGTAAACTAAATTGCTAGTTAGCTGCTAAAGTTAGCGTAAACAGAGAGTTAACTTGATGCTTACTCATATTGATAGCTGTAAAAGTTAACATAGCGATGACGATTTGATTCATTAGCCGTAGCACACATTCATGTGTTTTCTGTAACGTTATAACAGTCATGTGTTTGAATAGGAATGCTAATGTCTACTAACGTTGCATTTCAGTGCTACGTTTACACTTTGTGCTAAACAGTTAAATAATTGTTTGTTGCAACAAGCTGCAAATTTCATTAAAGGTTTAATGAACTATGCTCTTAATTGTTTTTATTTTTAGTTAGCATATAGCTGAAATCTAATAACGGTTATATAATAGCAGCTGCATTCTAGTGCGATAAGCTGTATGTTTTATATTCAATCCGATTAGTCGACTAATCTTAAAAAAATAATTGGTGATTAGTCTGCTATAAAAATAATCGTTTGTGGCAGGTCTACTCGTTTATGTTATGTTGGCTCTGGTCTGCATCACAATTGAACAAAATTGAAAAGATTATTGCTAACAAATGAGAAAAAGTTTTAATTTCCAGTGTAGGAGACTATATTAAATATTTCCTACCAAAAAATTTACATTTTTGGGTCTTAAATTATATTTATCAATGTCTTAAAAAGGTCTTAAAAGCAATAAATGTGACTTTTAAAATGATGCAAGAACCCTGGGTTAATCAGCAGATTATCAGATGGGTTCTCGTTGTTCAAGAACTTGGAATGTCAATTTTTTTTTCCCACTGATTGAACTTTTTTTCTGGGTTTTGTTTGTTATTTTGCCCTTGTGTCACATCAAAGTTGTCTCTCTTTATTTTAATACTGCTTGCATAATCTTTGTTGGTCTGGTAGGGTAACAAATGAAAATAAAAGGAATGAAATAAATAAATGAATCAACATACTATTTGAGTGGTTACTTCAGCTTTTGGCGTTGAAGTGTTTGCTTTTTTTAGTGGTGTGGGCAGTCACACACATTCAATTTATTGTATATCACCCTAGATTATGTAATAATACTCAATTATGTACACTAACTCCTGACTCTCTCTCTAGATGAAAAGAAGACCACTCAGAGATGCCAGTGTCTTGATTAAATGCCTAACAACATGTTTCTTGTAACATTTACTTTTGAACCTATCTCCAGATGTGTATAAATTAGCCAAAGGCACTTTTTTAACTATATTTTGTAGATGCTCAACTTGACTGGACAGACATAATCTAAATGTCACCCTGAATGCTCGAAATAAATCAATATTTGGACTAAACCATGTGGTCTCCTCTCTTCAATTGCAACGTGGAACCTGTTTTCTATTTTCTATTTCTATTGCTACACACCTCCAATCCCTAATGTTTCAAACCAGTTACCATCCACACTTCAAATCATTTAACACCCTGCACTCATTACACTGCACTTCATGCACAAATCTAACTACTCTACTACTGGCAAAAGTGGGCATAGTGATATTGCCTTCTATACAGTACATCAATTAACATTGACATTCTGACACTGAATCAGCATTGATATTGGCAATGAAGAAGCACTGCCCCACTACAGTACTTATAATCTATTAAATTATAATGATAACACTAATAATAAATGAAATGCCTTTTCACAGAGTAAAAAGCCACTGGAGTTAGAAATCATTGAATCAGTTTATAGACCAAAATGTACCTAAACTTTGGCATATCAAAGTATCACCTTTGGCAGATATAACAGCTGAACACACACGTGGCATTCTTTCTACAAAAGACATCAAATATTCTTCAGACAGTTCTTCACAAATCTGTTGCAGAAGTGGTAACTGCACTTAATGTTTACTTAATAACTGCAAGTAAATGTTTATGATAACTGTTCTTTAACCATTCTTTGGTAGAATGACTTGTGTGCTTAAGGTCGTTACCTTGCTGCATGACCCATCTTCTCTTGAGATTCAGTTCATGGACAGATGTTCTGACATTTTCCTTTAGAATTTTCTCATATAATTCAGAATTCATTATTCCATCAGTGATGGCAAGCTGTCATGACCCAGATGCAGCAACACAGGCCCAAAACATGATGCTACTTGTTGCACAGCTAACCATAACTCTCACCTCTCAGGACTCCTCATAAAACCTATGATTGTTCCATAGATTGAGAATGTTCAGTTACCTAAGGCTCGTGTTTATCCTCTTACCCTGGAGAAGAAGGCAATGGAGACTTACAGTGTATCACAAAAGTGAGTACACCCCTTACATTTCTGCAGATGTTTAAGTATCTTTTCATGGGACAACACTGACAAAATTACACTTTGACACAATGAAAAGTAGTCTGTGTGCAGCTTTCATAACAGTGTAAATTTATTCTTCCCTCAGAATAACTCAATATACAGCCATTAATGTCTAAACCACTGGCAATATTCAATAGGCTCTCAAACAGGGCTTCCATGGATTATCCATGGCTTATCCATGATCCTTAATCTGGTCACAAAAAAATACACTTAGCCACTCCCTCTGATTCATTCTGCATTAGAACAGCTGGATAATGCTACTGTCTTTACCAAACTTGACCTCAGGAGTGCATATAATCTAATTTGTAACTGGTAAGGAGATAAGTGGAAAGCTGCTTTTATCACCACTAGGGAGCACTATGAGTACTTAGTTATGCCATTCGGACTTAATATAGAGTCCCTCTGTCTTCCAAGCCTTCATAAATGATGTTCTAAGGGAAATGATTGGCCAATATCTCATTGCCTACATGGACGACCTTCTCGTGTACTCTCTTGACCTGTCCAGTCATGTAAAACACATCAGAGCTGTACGTGAACTTCTCCTGGATAATAGGCTGTTTGTAAAACTAAAGAAATATTAATTGTATAGCTGGAAAAAAATGTATAGCTGTGTGAGTCTCTCTCCTTTCACCCATTTCTGTTCTGGACCCACACAGGACCAGCTAACTGCAGGTATTATTAGGTTGGTGGATCATTGTCAGTATCAACATGGTGGTGTGTTGTGCTGCTATAAGTGGATCAGACACAGCAGAGCTGCTGTGGATTTTCAATACTATTAGCACACTGTCAAGTCAAGTAAAATGTATTTATAAAGCAATTTTTATTACTGATGTCACAAAGCAGCTTTACAGAGTTAATAATAACAAAATACCAAATTCCCAGTGAGCAAGCGAACAGCAACAATGGCAAGGAAACACTTCCTCAGAGCTGGAGGAAGAAACCTTGGGAGGATCCAGACTCACATGGGAGACCCATCCTCCCCTGGTCAACTAATAAGTTCTTGATAGACAGTCATACAATCCTATGATGCTGTTGGAATGTTCAGGTGTTCAAGTTCAGGTGTACTGTACTGGCATCTGAAGCAGTTCATAGTAATTGTTGGTTGGTGAGCAACTGGTCTAAGGTAGGCATCAACCATTCTATAGATGCCATCAAACACAAGCTCCACACAACACTGACACACTTGGACTGCAGGAGGGATAATTATGTGAAAATGCTGTTTGTTGATGCTTGTCCTGTTTACCCTGCTGACAGGAATCCAGGAAGTGCTGCGTTCAGCCGAGTGCATCATTCAGACAGGGCTTCCTGACCTGCAGTCCATCTACTACAAGTGGTGCTGGACTAAGTCCAGGAAGATTATTAAGCACCTCAGCCATGATAATAATGGACTCCTCTCTTTGGCTGTCATTGAAGGCGGTCGCACTTTCCTCCCTCTCCTACCCTCCTACCTGCTTGCTCTCCTGTCTTGTCTGTTACACTTTAAGACTTTAAGAGACACTTTTAGCACTGCTCTTCGAAACAAGAAAGATGATTGTATGGTCTCTCAAAGAAACTGACACCATATTCTTAATGAGAAGTCTGGGTTTGGGGGAACCTGCCTGTCCTGATAGAATATGTAGCTGGCTACATGATGAATGCTTGGGAGAAGTGGCGTGTCATGTGACTCTTTCTGTGACGGACATTGTATTCCTATTTTGGATTATTGATTAAGGGTACTCCGCTGAATGGATTAGGCGTTGGCCTGGTATCGGAAAATTAAAGCTGTTCAAGCCTCCCAGAAGCTGCTTGTTGGGCTCTCAGACTATAAACTGTGGCTTGGATAACATCTTGGAGAAAGTCTCAGCTCTGCAACGGAGTGGATACATTTGAGAAACCATCATTATGAACAGAAGAGTGTTCACACTAAACTGGTATGTGGCACTCCCCTAAATAATCTGTTTTCTTTTTTTGGACCCCTCATATCAGTACGGCCTTGAGCTGCTGATAGTGGAATTTCCTCCTGAAGACCATTGCTATGAGTATCTTGCTCCCTCTGCCCGGGAGCACGCGGTGCTATTGCTATGCCATCTTGCGGACTGTGACAGACTATTCGAGCAAAGCAACTTTCAGCACCCCCTCTTTCCCTCCCAGACGCACGCCTTCAATGTCTTTACTGCTTTTTCCCATAGTCTATGTGTGCTTGTATGAAAAGAGTTTTTTTTTTACATGTTTACATACAAACCGGATTCCAAAAAAGTTGGGACACTAAACAAATTGTGAATAAATACTGAATGCAATGATGTGGAGACGGCAAATGTCAATATTTTATTTGTAATAGAACATAGATGACAGATCAAAAGTTTAATCTGAGTAAATGTAACATTTTAAAGGAGAAATATGTTGATTCAAAATTTCATAGTGTCAACAAATCAAACAAAGTTGGGACAAGTAGCAATAAGTGGCTGGAAAAAGGAAATTGAGCATATAACGAACAGCTGGAAGACAAATTAACACTAATTAGGTCAATTGA
>BRDA01061406.1:0-16003 GCA_036984385.1 Crenuchus spilurus | reverse complement strand
ATATTGACATTTGCCATCTCCACATCATTGCATTCAGTTTTTATTCACAATTTGTTTAGTGTCCCAACTTTTTTGGAATCCGGTTTGTACATCTACACAGGGGCAGATTTAACCAACACGCAAACCAAGCAATTGTGTGAGGCCCCGAAGTTCTGGGGGCCCCCTGCTGGCCAAAAGAGGTTGGCAAAAAAAGACAGTTTTGGTTCTCTGCTGATTTTTCCATCCAAAAACAGTGTTACGCTATATTAAAAAAAGGCGGGTTGAGCACTAGGACCCAGCGTCTTGACTTTCAAACCATCCATCCATTATCACATTTGCTTAATCCTTATCAGGGTCGCGGTCTTGATTTGGTCTGTAGTCCGTGTTCATCTGCTTCTCTCTCTCTCTCTCTCTGCGTGCATGCATGTGTGCGCGCGTCTACCAGTCTGTGATAAGCCATCCATTTACATGTCTCTAAGTTTAACTTTTATCAAAATAATTCAGAATTTCTGCTTATTTTTACTCAAAAATGAGGTATAATTATGTGTAAATGAGGTCTATTGACCATACAGTCCAAACATAAGTGTAACATTGGTGTTAATGAACTGGAGTAAAGTTGATTATCAAGGTGTAACACAGAATTGGGTGATAATTTTATATTACATGGTTTTAACAGTTTATTAATATTTAATAATAAATATTTAATTAATTATTATTATAATTTTAATAATAATAATAATAAGATTTTATAGTTATTATTAGTATATTATTAATAGTAACTAGTAATTCCAAATAAAATATGAATAATAATGTTTAAGTAATGTTTAAAATGTATGTATAATAATGAATATTTATTTATTAATAATCAATAATAATAAATTAATTTATGTTTAAGCCTGTACTGGACCATAACCATAAAAAATAATCTGTTTGATCAGGGCCCCCAGACATGACATTGCTTGGGGCCCCAGAACTTATAAATCCGCCCCTGTATCTACATACTAGATATACTAGATAATACTGTTTAATTGACATTTGCCAATATATTAAAATGTATCATATTTATAATTTCTTCATTATAATGTCATAAAAAGGTCACTTTGGACCATTTCTGTTGGTCAGTTTATCATAAAAGCTCCTGTGAACATGAGCTGTGGTGAAAAACAGCAATAAAATACACTCACAGGCCATCATTACATACAATCTCTCATATCTCAAACTCTCATATGGAAGATTATTGTTTATACACTCACTGGCCACTTCATTAGGTACACTCACTATTTTAGGCCTACTGACCATATACAGGTGCCGACTGTAGCCCATCTATTTCTACTTTGTTCACCCTGTTCTTCAATTATCAGGACCCCCCACAGAGTAGGTGGATCATTCTCAGTGATCATTCACTACTGGAGTGAAAATAGTGCACCAACAGTGTCACCAATGTGTGCCTAATAGAGGACAGTCTAACATCTCCAGCAGCTCACGCACTAACACACCACCACCACGTCAGTGTCACTGCAGTGCTGAGAATGTGGTAACCTGTATAGTATAAAATGGACAATGTGTGTATAAGCCCTGGTCTTAGAAAACAAGTTAGAAGTCAGATTTAGATTTAGAAGCGAGGAGGTCGGCTGAAAGTCATCCATATATCAAAGTTGCTGAAACATGGTGTCAATTTTTGGGATTGTGAGTGCATTAGCTTGGCCAGTTACCTCTATTTGCTCTATATATCTGACATTTTGATTGCAACGCATCCTCAGACACTCAAAGCCTGCTGGTGTGTGTGTGTATATGTGTTTGTTGTGTGTGTGTGTGTGTGTAGGCCTGTAGGCAGTTGCTGAAGGCTTAGAGTGCGAGCGAGTGCCAAAGGCCTGCTGGTTGCCAAGCGTCTTAGTAACCACTGACATCGCTTTGGCTCGCCCGAGCATCAGCTGAAAGGAGCTGTGAACCGATTCTCCACAGCCAGACTTCCTAGAGAGACGCTTTCTTTTGAGTTTATCCAGCGATGGCTGAATCAACATGACGTTCCATCAGTGGAAACCCTTCAACGCGAGCACCAAGTTCATTGTACGGCTGTTCTAATTGCCAATTGCACTTAAAAAGTTGTGCCCTAAGCCTCGAGTACGTGCTTTTGTTCTCGAGTTTGGTGTGCAGCGCATTTAAAAGTGAATCTTCGAGCATGCAGTCGTATCATTTTTCAGCCAGATACACAAGCAAAAAATAGCTCAGTAGGAGCAGCACTTCAGCAGCTTAATCTATCATGCCTACACTGAGTTTCCCAGCGAAAGCAGGGTGCAGTGCAGGCGGCTTCAGTAATGCTTAGCATGACTTTCTGCATCCTTATCGTTTCCAAGCATTCATGTCTTTTCCTCCTAACATGCATAGCAAATGTCAACATGGCCTGCTGTCTTTATGAGTGGACATGCATTCTGATCCATCACCGCCGGGCTCTTAGCTCGACCAATCACTCAGACAGTCTCTGATTAATCTGGACGGTTGCTTTATGGCTCCTCCCACAACAAATAAACAGTCAGAGTTGCTAGGCATCACTGATATGATCTTCACTGTCATTTGTGTGCATGTGTGTGTGTGTGTGTGTGTGTGTGTGTGTGTGTTGGATTTTGTTACAAATTACAAATATCCTGTCAGGGACAGTGCAAAAGTGATGGGGAGAGCCCCCTAGCAGATAGGGATGGGTTAATTGGCTACTACTACATTGAGAAGGGGAGAAAATGGGCAAAAATAATAAAAATAAATTAATTTAAAAAATTGAGATACAGTAGTTTTGTCCCTCCAGTTTGTTCCCACAGTCCCAAAACATGGAAGTCAGGTGAATTTGGTACTCTGTGTTGTCCTTGTGTGTGTGCACCAAGCGATAGATTGGTGCCCTGTCCTGGGCTTAGCTAAGATAGTTTAAAGCCCTGCCCTATGCCTGGTGAAGGGGTAGGGGGTTCACCGTGACTCTGATCAGGATTAAGCGGAAGATAAATGATGGACGGACGGATGGATTTGTCCCAATATCAATGATATAGGCTCCCATGCTTATTGTCTATTTTATGGTCAGGACCCCCACAGAGCAGGTAGATCATTCTCAGTGACACTGATGTGGTGGAGGTGTGTTAGAGCTGCTGGAGATGTTAAACGCTGTGTCCACTCACTGTGCTCTATTAGACACACCTACCTTGTTGGTCCTGCTTGTAGATGTAAAGTCAGAGACAGCAGCTCAGCACAGTTTGTGTTGGTCCTCTAGTCCTTCATTGGTGACACTGTTGATGCACTATTTTCACTCCAGTAGTGACACTGAAGTGTTTAACACACACTAACACACCACCACCACCATGTCAATGTCACTGAGAATGATCTACCTGCTCTGTGGAGGTCCTGTTCATTGAATAACAAAGATACAGATAAACAGTTGTACTTTTTATTCATGCCTGACCCCATGTCCTGACATTGTATAAAAAACAAGTCTGCCTGCCTCAAAACATCTCCTCCGACTGGCCTGAAAATACCAGTGCTCCCAGACGGGTATCTTGCTGATGTGGACTGTTTTCTGTAAGCTTTAGATGAAGAGAAAGAGACATTTTTGCTGTTTTTCAACTAATCTTATCAGAGCAGCTCTGCTTCTTCAGGTCTCATCTGGAAGCCTCTGAGAGAGAGGTGTTGGGGGCTGTTTTGCCTGGATAAAGAAACCTGATGAATTAACCTCTTTTTGATGACAGCTGAGAGATGGCTGCTTCATACCCTTCGCTCAGACTAACAGAGCCATGTTTCAGAGACCAGACAGCTGCTTAACCTGGTGCTGACAGCATAAGTGGAGCCATTGGCTGGAAGTCGCTGTAATGACTGACCTCACACAATCCAGTCAGTTGGGTCCCAGCGATATCCTGACTGGAACAGGATATGGCTCAGGAGAGACAGAGACAAGGAGGCACAGTCGAAAAATCTTATGATCCTGCAAAACTGTACACCCCTTCAGAGACCATCTGAAGAGCCGGTGTCATCCAGACCTCCTCAGAGATGGCCATAAAGCGAGGACGACAGCGCTCGCTGGAGAATCCAATTCATCGGGCGGCAGTTAACCGAAGCTTTCTGCCGTTCTGTAGCAATAATACAGCTTCTCTGAGAAACTCTCATGACCCTCCGTGCCCATAGAAATGAAAAGATGTTTGGGTTCAGGCTGAGCTGGAGAGTTTTCTTCAGGGAGTCTGGGCCGGAGATAATTTCCACCGACTGAAATGCTGTGAAAAATGAAGACAAACGCATATTTTATTTATGTGCATCGTCTTTCATCATGCAGCAAGCTCCAAATGCCAGACTGGCTTTCTCAGACACAGATTAAGCCTAGTACTGAACTAAAAAAAGGATTTGGAAACTCCACGAGGGCCTTAATCTGCATCCAGAACACAGGGCCTAAATATAATGTAGCAGAATGACAATGCAGCCGTAATCCCTGACATTTATGTACATACAAAGTAATCTAGCTTTTATCATGTCACACACACAGTTTGTTTTTGTAACATGCCAGGACGTGCGGTGATACACATGTCTTGTGTGTATTGTGAAGATGAGCCAAAACATTATTACCAATATGCTTAACATCTGAGAGACTCTACAAGACCTCTGACGGTGTTCTGTGGCACCAAAGCATGAGCAGTAGTGCCCATCTACATAAAAAGCCTGCTTAAGTATACTTTAACCCTTTAACATCCTGCTCAACCATTTGATAGAGAACATTTGAGTTACTATACCTTATTGAAGAAGGTGTTGAACTTAACACAAACTTATTGTGACATCTCTGCCAATTGGTAGAGGTATGTTAGGCTAGAAAACATCTACTAGAGATCAGAAATGTAACATTTCTTGTAACACAAGGAGTAAATGGGATCAAATGCTGTTACACGATTAGTGCTGTTGCAAAGTGAACAAAATGAGCATGTTATTGTACAGTTTTTGTGTTAGTAGTTTATGTTCTGATTTTAAAATAAAGTGGCATGTGTTTAAAATGTTCATTAAAAAAACTGTGGGGTCCTTAAAAAAGATTTTTATTATTAACCCCCATCCCAAAAAAAAACAAAAAACATTTATTCTCTCTTGATGTTAAAGGGTTAAGGTTAAGCATTTTCTTAAAGGAAACATAATACACTGTTATATTTTCATTTATGTAATCCCTAAAACCCAGTAAGTGTTGCATAAAGTTCCATAACTATCCCTTATGATAATTTAAGAGTGGCTTAAGTTGAGTTTTTGGATGTATTTGAAAATTATACTGTATCTATGTGTGTTTCATAAGAAGAACATCCTTTAGACTATCTGAGCCATGAAGAGTTATTAAGAGAACAGATTTGATCATTATTTTCTACAAATTAAATTATACAAAATGACAAAAGCCGTGTAGATTACACATAGTCTCTAAACACAGCTGGTCATCAGGTAAGCTCAACAATGCCTGTGTTCACACTGCAGGCAAATCGGATTAGTTTCTCAAATCAGATCAGATGAGATGTCTGTTGACACTGTTATTATTTAATGATCAGATCAGATTTGACCGTCCAGACATCACAATCATTGTTGCTATGATAAAGAAGTAAGAGGTCTCAGTAAATACAGCCACACTGGCTTCAGGGCTGCCAGGTTCACAGTTTTCGTACTGTTTTAAAAATGTACCATGACCAAAAAACTCTTATGTTAACATAGCTGGAGATGCCTTAGATACTGTAGACTTTCTATTATTAGAAGATTCAGTGGAAGACCTGAGAATATAGATTAGAGCGGAGTAAAAGGAAAGGTATTATGTTTAATAAAAAAGCTGTTCCACTATTGTGTAGAAAATTAATGAAAAGATCATATTAAATAAGATTTAAGAGCGAAAAAGCTATAGCTTCCTCAAACAGTTGTGATTAGATTAGATTTTGGGTTAGTTTAAAGCTTGTGTAGGGCTGCTTTCTGTCATATAGTGGGCTGGAGAGTTTTTTGGGATCAGGCAACGTGGGGTGCGTTTCTTGGATTGTATGTGGGTGTTGCGAGTGAAGACACTTTCATATCCGATTTGAGCAGCCAGAGCATCCAGGCGGAGATGGAGCTGTACAAATCTGTTGTAATCGAATTTCAAAGCACCTCCAAATGTGGCTTGAGTCAGATTTGCAATCTACACAGGCCAAAAATATGATTTGGGCTTGCTGTCTGAAAATAGCCTTTGAGGTCTACAGACCTATCATTTAAGCTTCCTCTTAACCGTATACATTGACCTCCCTGGTGACTCTGGTCCTGTTCACACCTGGCATTGACATGCTTCCTGGGTGATCATAAGTGGTCAGCGCAAAGTATATGAACAAGGTACAATGTGTTTCCAGGATGTATTGTAATCCGATCACTCAAACCACATTTGAGGTGGTCTGAGATAAATCTCAATGCATCCCAACAGCAATAAGCACCACCTGCATCAACCACATCACTGCCCCCAAATACGTAATAACTGTAATTAAATTGATGTGCTGTGGCAATCATTTGTGACTGGATCACCCGAGACACACACTAAGCAACACTGGCACAGTTAATGCATGCTCAGTGCCAGCTGCCCTATTTAGATTTTACATACTATATTAAAGGTGTATATTTACCCGATGTGCTATCCTTACACAATTAATTCACCAACTAACCTCCGCCCTTCTCCACAGACATTCACTAGCTCTTTAAGCCCCATCTGGTGGTTCTTTATCACAATTATCAAATAGGCTGTAAATCCAGATGTTATTTGTAACTGCTGAATTTAACATACATTCCCGTTCAATATTTTGAATATTATTATTTTTTGCTACATTGTAAATGAATACTGAAGTCATCCAGACTATGAAGGAACACATAAGGAATAATGTAGTAAACTTAAAAGTGTTAAACAAACTATATTCTTCAAAGTAGACACACAACTGATGTCTCAAACACATTAAGAGGGCAAGAAATGCAAGTCATTAACTCTTGACGAGGCACAGCTGTTAACTGAAAGCCATTTCATGTGACTACCTCATAAAACTGACTGAGAAAATGCCAAGAAAGACGGCATCTAAGCATCTAAGTGTTACTTATTAGAAAATCAACAAAATGTGTTATTTACAGAAACCTATGTACAAGGCTGTATCCCAGAACTGATTTGTGAATGATTGTATTGGCATACTGGTATATATGTAAGTACCAGCAAGTTATTGTATTTAGATATTTATAAGTATTTCTGTATAATAACCAGTAAAACATTTAAACTCCTGAAACATTCATAGATTCTTGATCACTTTGCTGGTAGTTCAGCCCAGTTTTCCTTAATAATCAGGTCAGAGCACATAGTATTGTTACTCTACACACTGACATGATATAACTGGTAGATTTACTATCTTTGCTCTAAGCAGCTGTCAGCAGTGACGTGCCAGAGGCCTCAGAGCAGGCTGAGTAAACTCAGTGGGTTCAGGAGGATAACTTCAAAATGCCAGCATATCACCAGCCAGTGGGGTAACCAACAACAGCCGGAGGATTTGATGGTTAGCATGGCAATATTGTCCCCTTGGTGTCATCAATCAACCTGCAGTGCATGTGGTGGTCTATTTATACCCACTGAAAAAGTACACAGCTCACAGACTCACAGAGACTGTGGTGAAGGGTAGGAGCTGTTAGATGTGCTGTGCTATTATTCCTTGCACTTAAAAGCTGGGAGACCTATTTTGGAGGTGTCTAAATCTTGTCATCCATCGCTAGGTACAGTAGATTAGAGGCTGTGTTTACTTGACTATATGTGGTACCTATATATAGACAAGCTGAAATAGGCTAATCAGTGGACACTGACCACTTTGAACGCTGCCTATCTTGTAGGTCCACTACATAGGTGTACAATTGGACTGTAGTCCATCTGTTACTTCACAACATATCACTATCTACATGCATCACATATTTGGGTGGTGACACATTCTCAGGACAGCAGTAACAGTAGTGTTGGTGTAACTGAATTAAGTCCCATTTGGATTGCATTAGATTTAGTTTTTAACACATCTGCTCAAGTGTTGAAACTCCTGCATAAACATAAACTGTGAATCAACAGATGGACTTCAATTCATTTATATTTACATTTGCAGCATTTAGCAGATGCTTTTATCCAACATTGCTTTTGTAGGTGATTGTAACATTTGGAGTTTAGCCCAAGGACTCTTATTGGTATAGTATGGTATGCTTACCCAGGCTGAGAATTTAACCCCACTCTGCCATGTGGGAAGTACCGACTGAATGGCCCTTTAGGTTAAATTTACAACATAGTTCTACAGTATGGGGTTTGCAAAGTATTAGTATTTAGAAAATAAATGCAGTCAGTATGATTATGCTTGAGCTATTCGGCAGACCAATAGATACATGCTTTATACACCGACATTGTTTTCTCCACAGAATTTTACACAAATGCAATTTTGTTACTTTATTTTCATGACACTAACAGACATCTACAGTAAATCATTTGGCAAACAATGTTTTGGCAGAGTATTTTGCAACGATCAGCTCAAAAGACGTTCCAGTCCGTTTGCACGTAGGGAATGTAGGTCATTTCCAATGGGAGTCCATAATGCATAGAGAAAATACTCCGTGTCACCAGCCTACATTTATGATCCAGCAGGGGCACTGAGTCAGAAACACACACCATTAACATAGTCAAAATGCAAAGACTGTTTGTTAAAGGGAACCAAGAGCTCACAGCGAAAGATTGTGCAGAAGGAGAGAGAGAGAGAGAGAGAGAGAGAGAGAGAGAGAGAGAGAAAGAGATTGTAGACAATACAGTACAAATGTGTCCCATGAACATAGTCAGGAAGCTGTTTCACAAAAGAAACGTGTACATATACAAGCACAAAACCATAAATTAAAGTTTCTCAGTTTTTTTAACCTTCACATTTGTTGTCACGTAGCTTCTGAGACTTTTTCTAAGTCAGTATGAGAGCAGCCACCGTTGAAATGAATCACACACTCCAGGATAGGTGTAAATGCCAACTCTCATATGAATTTCCTCTAGAAGGCATCAGTCTGATAGTGTCAAAAGGATTAGCACTAATCCTCAAACTATCCACATTTTCCTTGGGAACATTGCCTTTGCCGGAGGAGAATGGCCTCTTCATTGCACTGTCAGCTTTGTCTTCCACACTAGACTTTTCTTCTTCGTCCTCTGAGAGAGGCCCTCGCTGAAGGCCTACTTTATTCATCACGTTTCAGTGCATTCATTTTGTCCTCACAGTATCCAACAGCTACAGGTTAGAAATCCTCAACAGCTATTTACAGTACATACAGCGTGATCACAGCTGCTCCTTCATGAGCAAACATTAAGGATTTGTCAGAAAATTGTACTGTGTACAGTTAGTGTGAAACAACACCAATAAAGGTCCAGTTTGTGTTGAATTCACATTTGATCACACAAATAATACAGAATATTGTAGACAGACTGTAATCCACAACAGTGATCGACCAGCAAAACTGACTCAGTGGATACAGAAAAACAAACTGTGCTTTCAATTTCACATGATTTAAATTGTGCCAATCGGTTGCAATACCAAATATTACTTATGCACAATGGCTACCTGTCAGTTCACTTATCTGAGATAAGTAACATATCTTTATCCTTGGGCATCATGTAAATTAAAAGCAGTACTTTTTCAGTTTTAGTAAAGAAAAAAGAGGCATTGCACAGCGATGAAACCCCAAAATGGACTCAATGCAAAGCTTAATTCTCTCGTGTGTTGTTCCAGCACATAGACAAAAAAAGTAAGGGTCCAAACCATGGGTTGTAAATGTCTTCTTACAGCTTTAGCGACCTAGGGGAGGCTTTCTGAATCATATTTAATGAGCACTAACACTGAGCGCTCATTTTCAGCTGAAAAATACTTTCTGGCATTTGCCATGTGCTTACTTTTTCATTATATGCATAATGAGATATTCTCCTGTAACTTCCTCATAGAGCTTTACACTGATTAGATCTATGCTATCAGTTCAAAAATAGTCTTTCACAATCTCTTTTGGGAAGGAAACCTTTGGCACCAAATAAGCTTATTTCCATGAATTCATTATTACATAGGACTGGTCTTCTTCCATTAAGTTGAAGATATATCTGTAAAATAATATGTACAATGAAATCTAATACAAATGGAAGGAACATTGCTGCACCTCTCCTTGAAATTTTCCCCCCAAACACAATGAAAACACAGACTGATCATGCACTTGGCCAAACCCATATGGTGGCATTTGCTAAAAGATTATCTGTATGCATGTGAATGCTGCAGTCCCACACAATACCATATGCATACTGGACTTGCGCTCTCAACTCAACATTTCACCATCTGTTAGACAAAAGATAATGCAACATTTAAATATTTTAAAAGATGAAATTTACAGTACTCTGATGCATTCCCCGGCCTTGTAAGATGTGTGTGTGTGTTGCAAATGTATGAATGTGGTAAAATAGTTTGGTTGGCAATGAAAACTCATTTTGTGGATGATTAAAAAGTAATGACATTAAGTTCAGTTTCAGCTTGGTCAAACATAAGTCTTCCACATGATTGTGCAATTATCATCCATACAAAAATATGGAAAAAATTGAATGAAAGGCAGATTCCAAAAAATAGACATTGCACACGTTACAGCAGATGGACTATACACACAATTTCAGTTCTGTAAACACTGCATAGATGACTGACAAATACTAACATCTACACAATATCAGAATGAAATAAATAATACACAAATATAGTTCATATTTAACATTACATCATTATTTTCTCTGGTGCTGAACCTTTAGGATGTAGTCACTCCTATTAATAGACATCCAGCATGTGCACATGGAATGCTGTTTGAATCACATTGGACAAGTGCCTGCATTTCTAATGAAACTTTATGTTAAATAAGAAGGCAGTAAGAAAAAACAGTAGCAAATGTTGTCACATAATAAAATACGTTCTTTGCATCCAAAGAAATAAATATGGAGGATGGGTGTAAACTAAGACTAACAAAATAAATTAACATCTACATTTTACAAAAATAAAACCAGGCAATCTATGTGGTTCATAGCAGACCCTCGCCTGAAACAAATTAAATCAAGCTCTCGCTGCCAACCAAGCACAGCTCACTCAGCTAACCTCCAGATATCTTCAGATCATATCTGCATGTGGATTAAACCCAATACCATTTGTCAAGATTATTAAAAGCCTTGTACTCATTGTGCCTTCTGATGTAATCACAAGCAAGGCATGTGTGTTCAGCCCAGAAATAGGCTTTCTTAACCTTGAAGTGCTTACGCCAGTCAAAGTATCTCAAATACAGCTCCTCATTCTTGTCCAGAAACAGGAGATACTCAGCCAGCTCTTTTGGGGAGGAGAAGTCATCCACATGGATGAAGGCATCACCCTCCACAAAATTCTGATAGTTTTCCCTCGGTGGGCCCAGAACGACAGGCACTGTGCCAACCGAGAGAGGGTTGTACAGTTTCTCTGTGATATAGTCTTTGTGAATTGAGTTCTCAAATGCCAAATAAAACTTACAGCTGGCAATAGTGGGGAAGTAGTCCTGGTCAGATATGTACTCACCAAAAGCCTGCCCGTATGCATGAATCTCAATGTGTTTGTACAGTTCATTGTAGTACTTCACTCTTACATGATCTGGGTTCCAATTGCTTACAATCCAACAAATCAACTTGTTCTTGCTCGGTGGCACAAAATCTTCCTCTGTGTGGGCTGCGACGATTGCTCCATAAGGCACTTCAATATCAGCATCCTGCCGATAATTCAGAGTCAGATTAAACAGGTTTTCAATCCCAGGTAACTGAGACGAATGTGATGGTGACTCGAGGTTCATCCAAATCCATTTCTGAAGGGGAGGCCGATAAGCTGGCGGCATGTTTGATAGGTCAGTGCTGATGTCCCTGTGATGGATAACAATGGCATCGGACTTGTTATAAAGGCTCCGGTCAGCTGTAATGAAGCAGCCATCAATGCTGAACAGTGAGCTGCACACATTTAGGTCATAGGTTTCTCCAAAGGGCCAAAGCCAAACAAGCACCGTGGTCTGGTTCTGTTCGCTTCTATTGGACAGGAGGCTCTTTACTCGGGCAGTGGAGGTTTCTGATTCAACAGGCCCTGACAACCAGCTAGTAGACGGTTTGAGGTACATCAAAAACAAAGTCACAAAACAGCCCAGTAAGAAGGTACCAAGCAGAAGGGGTCGTAGAATTCTGTGGGTTGGTGCAGATGGCATACTCTGGCCTTTAAAAGAATTACATGGGACAAAAACATTAGCAAAAGCAAGAATTGGTATTAGGAGTAACAGGTAGATTTGACTGTAAAAGCTATGGTCCACTGTCGTGACTAGAGATTTTGCAATATTTTGCAGCATGTTCTGTAGTACTGACAGGAAAATAAACAGGGGTAATCAAATGTGAATGCATTATCTTATGTAAAAATATAATGCATATAACCAGCACTATAAGAGTACAAGCATTCTATACAGAACTAAGAACTCATGTAAACAAAGGTAATGTTGAAAAAAGACACGTGATTAACTCAGTTTATACAAATGTGCACATTTCACTAATGAATAAATGATGCTAAATATGTACCTGGTTGGATTGCTGTTGCAGGTAGGGAAATGGTCTTGTGAAGCAGATGCTATGTTTCAGATTTTCTGCTTTTTTACCATTAAGAAAGCAGAATATAGCTGCAAAAGGTTGCACCAGTTTGAATCTCCAGGTGGTCCAGTCTTCGAAGCGTGGGTTTTCTCAGTGTGGGTCCCTTCAGAAAATACGAAACAATAACTATCTAATTTCTGCAAGTTGTAGCTCATCACAACAAATTACAGCACTACCTGAAAAACAATATACAATGATATCTCACTTAGACATCATTGAGTGTAACAATAAATTAGTCCACTTATAAAACTGTCCTCCATAATAATGAAAGAGGTTGCATTTTATACAGTTAAATGAGCTGAACCTGAGCTCAGTGCATGTGAACACTGCCATCTTCAGGAAAGTTTAATAAACAGCCCTCCTGCAGGACTTGCAGAAATGCATTTGCATGAAGACTACCCAAACAACACACAAGAGCATGACAAAAAGGATGCTGTTAATTTTGTCTTAGGAATACGTGTTCCAAAAGTTTGCAGTGATGCAAACTGTCATCGGCATGCGGTATCTTTCTAATGGAGCACAGTTTAAGCTTTTTTATTTCCTGTACTGGCATCTGTAGCTGAGATCTCAGCACCGATGGATGATTTTTGTGGCTCTTATCTGACATAAATGCATGCGCTGGCAAAATGTGACAGCTGTTTAAAAGGCTTATCAATGCAGTTCACACCAAATCCTCTTAAACTATGGTAGCAAAATCACTGCATTCTGCTTGTGCGTGTAGACATAACACAGACTTTATATTATATTCTGATGAACTTGAAATGTAGTACAAATGTAGCAGTAGATGCAACCATGATGCAACAATTGAAAAAATAATGATCTGAGTTTACATAACATGCAGATTAGACTACAACTTGTTTGCTACTGATGTTTCTGCTTACAGGTCGTAATAGCTTTACATGATATGCTTGGACCTTACGCAGTTAAAGATATTAAGAGAGAGGAGAGCATCCGTATGTTGGAGTGGGGCTGCTTTAAAAAGCACAGCCATTTCATTTTGAATATATTGTGATGTATTTAGGGCATGCAGGGTGGTAGTAGGCTGGAGAGCTCACGTGTTTAGAAGGAAAGACAGGAAAAGGGTAGTATGGCTGTGGTGCATTGTTATTATGATGAATATTACTCGATTAAACCAGGCAAGATTCACACAGCTAACTAATGTCCTCGGTCGTGTCTGTGTGTGTTCAGGCTTTGAGAGCCTCATCTACCCAAGGTGAGCATTCATTTTCAGAGCTGGCACTGAAGGTCATTTTACTCCTGACACTCATGCCTGATCTCACTGCTCATGTTAGATAAATACAACAGCAAAGTGCCGTTTCTTTACCACTGAATGTTCGGCTACCTAAAAAGGTCTTTAAGGTCTTCTCAAGTGGAAAATGTGAGAATTGTGCTGATTTAATCTATCTGAGGTACTCACTGCTCATGTTCGATAAATAAAATAGCATCTCTACCACCAGTCCAAAGCATGACAGTGGAAAGAAATGTGCAAAAACGAAGTAGTAAGTGTGATTTTCTGATTTTTATTTATTTTATGTCCGTTTTTAAATCTTACTGCTTATGTTAGCTAAATAAAACAACAAAATGCCATTTCTTTACCACTGCTCCAAATCATGTTAGTGGGAAATTTGCAAAAAAGTGCAGAAATGAGCTAATAAAGAGTGATCTGCTGATTTTTATCTACTTTATGTCCATTTTTAAGTCTTGCTGCTTATGTTAGCTAAATAAACCAGCAAAGTTTTCTTTACCACTGTCTGAAAGCACCATAGTAGAAAATGTGTCAAGAAAAATGTGAAGAAATTAGCTATATATGCTGTGTAAGAGTGGTATGCTGATTTTTTATCTATTTTATCTACATTTTAATCTCACCACTCATGTTAGATAGCTAAATAAAACAGCAAAGTTGCATTGGTCTGAAGCATGAGAGTTAAAAATTTGCATAAATGTGCTTTATATGATGTGTGCTTTTTTAAAATCAATTTTAGGTCAAAATTATATCACCATATACCAGCCAACAGCCTGAAAGGCAACAATAAAGGAAGAAAAGAGAAATCCTGTTGGTAAATTAGCACCATGCTAATACATTTAACCTCTGAAATAACCTAAATGAGATATATATAATGTGTGAGAGCCATAATCTGAATTTTTATCCATTGTAGGTGTAATTTTATCACCAGGTATGAGCCAACAGAATAAAAAAAGCAGAAGAGACGGGAGAAAGGTGGAATTAATACTCACCATTCCTGTATTTAAATTAGCATCATGCTAACGCAGTTACATCTGGAAAAATCCTCAGTGGCGGTTATGACCGTTGGGCTAATATCTGACACAGCTAGCTTGGTCTCAGAGATACTCTAACCCATGTCGGGTTTTCAGCTCCATATAGCACTGTATCGTCGACTGGTAGCGTTAATTTACCTCAACATCATGCCATCAGCATATAATTTAAGCAAAAATCACGTCAACGAGTTGATTTTATACGATTTCCAGTGAATACTCCCAGCCCACGCGCCAGTTACCTTTCCACTGTTTACCGTTAACGGTTTTTTTCACACCCGTACTTCGACAGGTCCCGCCTCTGCCGCGTTGCGATTAGCTAACGCTATCTCACCTTCCCTGCTCCGATTGGCTTACTCGCAACCAGTTCGCCACTAGCAGCGCGGGAGGTGCCGGAATGCGGGTGTGGGAAAAAACACAACGCCAACCTTCCAATGCGGCTCTGTGAAGCGTGGATTGATCTGCAACGCTGAGGATGTATTTGATGCATCGGTAGGTTTGCGTATGAGATTAAGCAAAGTGTTCATATTTTTACACTACGCCTGTTGTAGAAAAGCATCCTTTTCTTCATATAAACAGGCAGACGCCGTGATCTTAGACCCAAACCTGAAGGTGAATCCGTTCACCTGTGTATGTTTTATCACATTTTCAGCTCAGCTAAAGCACCACAAGGAACACGGTTTGTACCTAAAACCTCATATTTAACGTTATAATTCATTTTTTATATATTAATATATAAAATATATATATATATATTTATATATATATATATATTATATAAATATATTTTGACATATATTTCTTCAAAAATAGTGTTTTATACTTTGTAATGCTGTAATATGTGCTTACAACTTACTACTTAACACTAAACATGTAGGAGATTGTAGAGTTATAGTTTGTATTTCTGGCTGCACAGCACTGAAGGGACTTTATGAAGATTAATCTCACAAGTCACATTTGTGCCACAAGAGGGCGCCTTCAGCTGAGTGTTCATTTCTGTTCATTTAGGAAACCAAATGCATGTAATATTATAGCACACGTGCAATATATATATATATATATATA
>BRDA01061404.1:0-12826 GCA_036984385.1 Crenuchus spilurus | reverse complement strand
ATAAACAGCCTCAAAAACACTATTAATCACTAGATTAGGAGACATTAGTTCATAAACATCCTCAATTAGCTTATGTGTTCAAATTAATGGGTTACACAAAACGTTTAAGCAGTAGTGTATATTACAAAGCTACTGTTTGACATAACGAGTCCATTCATTTTCTCCTCCCTTCTATTTTTCTCTCATTTTCCTCCTGTTAAGACTGTTATTTATGTATCACATCTGTTTCCATAGCAGTGATGCTGCAGTGCTTAATGATGGGACTTACTGTTCATCACTGGCAAGTCAGCAAACCAGTGTATTCTGGGTATGTAGGGTGAAGCATGAGCAGCATCCAGGGACTGTTGGTGTCCTTTTTATTGGATATTGCAGCATTACTTGGACATTGTATCAGGATGTCAAGCTAAGAACATGACATATGAATGCGTATGGACGTGTGTAAGCTGCTTGGGCAAAAGTATTGGGACACCTGATCATTTTTTCTGAGATTAGTTGTTTTAAAAAAGGGTTTGTTCTACTTTTTGGAGTAACTGTCTCTAATGTCCAGGAATGGCTTTGTCCCTCAAGTTGGAGAGGTGTCCACAAACTTTTGGACAGTGTACTAAGCAGCTCTTGTCTTTTGTTTTCCAGACACAGAACCGGATGAAGCTGATGGCCGATAATTATGAGGACGACCACCTGAAGGCCTCACATTCAGACCAGACTAATCACAAACCCTCTCCAGATCAGGTGAGTGTACCACAGCCTCGTTTACATACGTGCACAACCCTCACACCATCCTCTTAGTTTTGGGATTCGTATAGTTAAATTTTTATTTTCTCGCTCTTTCTCTGCCACCTCTCCTTTCCAACTCCTCCACTCTCCTTATTGTTTTTTCTTCTTGAGCCCTGTCTGCCCGTAGTGTTTAATTTATCCCTAAAGGCCCTGTCCTGGTTTACAAGGGCGAGTCATTACAGCCAAGCATAAGCAACAGGAAATTACATCTTTCACATCCAATAAAACACAGCTCCTCAACTCTAATCTCTCCTATTATTTCATATTAGGACACCTAAAAGCGCTGGAGCGAGTGTGTCCATCCACACTTCCACACAGCCAACACATGTGCACAGCTTCGTCTGTTTAACTCCTCCACGATCACTCGAGATCTTTGCTTTGCTTGCTGTAAAATGTTCTAGCATTAAGCCCGTTTCCTAGGCTGTGTGAGGAGATAAGACCCATATCTCCAGTCTTTTAAAAACGAGTGGCGGATAAGAGTATATGTATCTCTGTAATGTCCAGCTCTCTTAAAAGTGTCAACTCTCGAGGCTCCATTCTAGCCCTCATTTTTTCTGTTGGCTGCATTGTCTTATCAACACTTTCTGAACAAGGTCGCTGTCTCCAGAGCTCTGGCAGGTTTGAACATATTACGTCAGCCATTTATGACTGCCGTGCAACAAAAAATGACCACCTGACTGCACAGTTCCGCAATCATTAGTGCACGTAAAAATGCTCTAAAATTTAAGAGAGGACTTTTGCCCAAAGGGTGTTGTCTCGTGTTCCCTGCTTGTGCTGTAGACACTCTCCAAAAACTTGGATTTGAGGTCTCTACCTGTTTGGTCCCCTGAAAGAAGCCATAGTGCGGAGATGATGAAGAGGTGAAGATACTGAAGAAGTTGTGCATTCAGTGCTCACAGCTCAGCCAAAAACATGTTTAATGACTTTCTGTAGTGCTGTCTGCGTAGCTATGGCAGGTTTGAACGTATTACGTCAGTACATTTATGACTGCCGTGCAACAAGAAATTGCCCCAGTTATGATTTGGACCAATCAGCAGAGCTCGTTACAGTAAAACTCGGAAGTAAGAAGACTGCTGACTAAGGGTCTGACAGTACAGTGGACACGTCTTCAAAATCGTGGTTTAGAGGTGTTAAAGCGCCTCGCTGTAGTCCTGATCACCTGTTTGGTCCACTGAAAGAAACCATAAGAGGATGGAGATGATGAAGAGGTTGAGACAGCTTTGCATTTGTGGCTCACAGCTCAGCCAAAAACGTGTTAATGAGCACTGAGTGTGTTTACATGCACTTCATAATCCAGATAATCAGATTGTGTCACTTTGTTTACATTCATTTGAGTAATGGGATACTCCGGTACAGTATAATGGAAAATAGTGGACTAGTTAACCGGTAATGGACCTGTAATGGTCAGCTCCAGTCCAAGGGTGGTTTTTCCCACTGTCTCACTGGTCATAGTCTTGTGATATAACTGTCTTGCATATTGTTATACGTTCTGTGAGTTCTGCTGTTAGGATAGAACTCTTACTGTCTACACAATAAGGAAACAGCCAGTAAAAATGAACACTGGGAACACACACATCATCTCAGCCGGGGTCGTCCCCATCGCAGATCCGTCTCATTTAGCTCATCTCTGATTGCCAAGAAAACACTTAGAGCAGCACTTCCTGCGAGCTTGGCCTGCCGAGCCTCGTTTTTCACATCCACATGTCCAACGCAAATAAGAGCAGCATCACACATCAGCACCAGAGACCGTTCCAGTCCCTCCCATCACAACGTTAGCACAGAAACACACAGACAGCACTGCATAGAGCAGCAAGAGTCTTTAAGCACTATTCATTACAGGTATTTCCACAGCCGGCCTCAGTAGAGCAGGGGGGAAACATGCTGTCATACTTCTACAGTGTGGATCCGTTTTTCCCCTCATCTACTGTATCCATTCCCTCTTTCTTCCCACACAAATTTAGAGGCATCCATCCTCACGTTCACACACAGTTTAATGGTTTTATAGGTGAAACTATATAAGGACAGAGGCAAGCGAGGTTCTGTTTCAATGCTTTTCTACAATTTGTCACATACAGTACTTGGCCACTTCATTAGGTACACATACTTTTATTGCAGACTGTAGTCCATGTGTTTCTCTGTACTCTTTGTTCACCCTGTTCTTCAATGGTCACGACCCAAACAGAGCTGGTGGATAATTCACAGTGACACTGACGTGGTGGTGGTGTGTTAGTGTGTGTTAAAGTGGAGCAGAGTAGAGCTGACTACAGATACAAGGTGAACCAACAAGGTAGGTGTGTCTGATAGCACAAGTATTGGCCAATGTGCTTGCCAAATGTAACCCATCTGTGCACATACACACATACGAGAGGACAATGAGAACGCATGTCCGAAACAGTGTGCAGCCCCTATCCACAGCGCCCAAGGTTAGGCCTGAGGATTGAACCGGTGATCTTCTGGTGATAAGGCTTGGTCCCTGTCCACCAGGGCGGGGGATCAAACCAGTGACCTTCTGGTGACAAGACTGGATCCCCAATCACCAGGCTTGGGTATTGAACCAGCAACTTTCTGGCCACAACACTAGATTCCTGACCATCATGCCTGGAGATTGAACCAGTGACCTTCTGATACCAAGACTGCATCCCTAACCATCAGGCCTGTAGACTGAACCATTGATCTTCTGGTTACAAGATTGGATCTCTAACCATCAGGCCTGGGGATTGAACCAGCAACCTTCTGGTGACAAGTTTGGATCTCTAACCATCAAGCGTGGGGATTAAACCAATGACCTTCTGGCAAGAAGACCAAATCCCTAACCACCAGCCCTGGGAATTGAATCATTGATCTTCTGGTGACAAGATTGGATCTCTAACCATCAGGCCTAGGGATTGAACCAGCAACCTTCTGGTGACAAGATTGGATCTCTAACCTTCAAGCGTGGGGATTGAACCAATGACATTCTGGTAAGAAGACCAAATCCCTAACCACCAGCCCTGGGGATTGAACCATTGACCTTCTGGTCACAAGACTATGTCCTTAACCACCAGCCCTGGGATTTGAACCATTGATCTTCTGGTTACAAGATTGGATCTCTAACCATCAGGCCTGGGGATTGAACCAGCAACCTTCTGGTGACAAGTTTGGATCTCTAACCATCAAGCGTGGGGATTAAACCAATGACCTTCTGGCAAGAAGACCAAATCCCTAACCACCAGCCCTGGGAATTGAATCATTGATCTTCTGGTGACAAGATTGGATCCCTAACCATCAGGCCTAGGGATTGAACCAGCAACCTTCTGGTGACAAGATTGGATCTCTAACCTTCAAGCGTGGGGATTGAACCAATGACATTCTGGTAAGAAGACCAAATCCCTAACCACCAGCCCTGGGGATTGAACCATTGACCTTCTGGTGACAAGATTGGCTCTCTAACCATCAGGCCTGGCATTAAACCAGCAACCTTCTGGTAACAAGATTGGATCTCTAACCATTAGGCTTGGGGATTGAACCAGCAATTTTCTGGTCATAAGACTGGATCCCTAACCACCAGATGACACCACCACCATGTCAATGTCACTGCAGTGCTGAGAATAATCCACCAGCTCTGTGGTGATCCTGTGAGAATCCTGACTTTTGAAGAACAGGGTGAACAAAGTGTACAGACATACAGATGGACTACAGTCTGTAAATGCATATATATGGTCAGTGGAGCGAAAATGGACAATGCAAGCTCTGTGTACCTAATGAAGTGGCCAGTGTGTGTATTCTATACATATCATTTATTCCATGTTACATCATGAGCAGATTCAGCCCATTAAAGGACTTGAACATTGAACTACTCAGCTGGACTGTTGTCTTTGTCTAACTAACTCTTCCTTCCAATCCCATGCTGCCTTGGATAACCTCTTCGCTCATTTTCAACCAATAGGACGATGAGGAGGGCATTTGGGCATAGCCAAGCCGATGCCCTCTTCCAGCCATTTTGTTCAGACGGGTGAGAAACCTCTTCCGTAACTGGAATGTCGTCACTTTATCTGTTCCTTTTTCTTGTTCTTTTCCCCCCATCATATTGTTCCACTTGCTTTCTCTTCATCATCATTATCATCATCAAGTCGTGCCTGTCTTCATTTTTTTTCTCTTTGTTTGTGCATTGAGATCATTCCTGTGGCCTCCTGTATTGTGTTCTTTCATCCTCTCAGTGCAACCACGTCTCCTTCTGTTCCTCCGCTCTTGTGTTTGTTGGGTTTGGTGTAAATGTTATTGTTCTCCGTTCTTCTCTCTGACTGATTGAGTTTGTAAATACGCTCTCGTTTTGATTTCACCAGCAAACAGGATGACTTTTCTCTTCTTTCAGTTTTCCCTCTTTTCTCTGATTGCAGTTAGACAGGCTTCTTCACACTGGCATGTACACATGAATATTCCTTTTTTTATTTTCATCAGATCAGCTCAGTACTTCAGTTCCTTTCTTTCTTTGTTTTCACACCTGAAAGCTGGTTTTTGTTTTTATTTATTGTTGTTACAGTGTTCTTGTTTATTTTGGTTAGTGTTGGTTTCACACTGCAGTTATAACACAACTACATCCCATCATCACCTACATGAGCTGCACTTCACACTGATTGGTTTGTATAAGGGCGTCTGATGTTGGCGTGTTGCCAGTTCAGCAGGTAGTTAATTGGGTGGGTAGTTAATTTAGTGTGTAGTAAATTCAGCAGGTAGTTAGGTGGGAGTGTAGTTTATTCAATGAGTAATTCCTTCTGTGTGTGTTTAATTTGGTGAGTAGTTCATTGGGTCAGTAGTAAATTTGGTAGGTAGTTAATTCAACGAGTAGTTCATTGGGTGGGTAGTTAATTGTCTGACTAATTGGATGAAAATTGGGCCAGTAGGTAATTCATTGGGTAGTTTATTGGTCACAAAGTTAATTGGGCATGTAGCTAATTGGGTGGGTAGTTAATTTGTTGGGTAATTGGGTGTGTGGTTAGTTGACTAATTGACTAATAACTGATTGGTCAGGTAGTTAATTGGGCAGATCAATTAACCACCACAACTTGGAATGTGTCAAGACCCCCATAAAACAAGGTGCTCTCACCTGTACAAAGACCTCTCACCTTGGGTGTTCACACCTACAGTATCTCATGAATTTTCATTGTAGAGTTAATGGCTGAGTCAAAAATATGTCAACTCACATTAGTTAAGCTTTAGAAATAAAACCACATACAATTTCTGTAAACTGTAATGACCAGTTTGAAGCCAACACCTCTGTTTATTCAGTTCTGAGCTCAAAAGTCTTGGCTAGAAATGTTTACAGTGTTTGTTTAGAGCAGATTTAATCAAAATATAGATTTATGACACTATTACTGTTTTGACACTGTTGTTGCTGAGTTTGTGCTGAACAAAAGCCTGTGTAACACTTTGGGAAAGCATGATTTGAGATGGGTGTCATTTGTAAAAAGTCAGGGCATGTCAGACCTCAGACTCAGGCAGTTAAGATTTATGTGTGTATAAATAAGCATTATACTGTATTTCATCATAAAGCTAAAATACATATAAATAAATACAGCTAAAGGTATTATTATTATTATTATTATTATTATTATAATTTTTATTATTAATGACATTATTGTTATTATTGATATATTATTTTGTTTCTTATAGCCTGTTAGCCAGAGTGCAGATGTGATTTAGTCTCTAATTAATATTAATGTTAGACAAAAGCATCGGACTTGGCCAAGACAAGACCAAGTTGAAGTGAGATTAAGACTGAGACGTGACCGAGACCGCTCGTTTATGGGCTCAAGACCAATAGTAAGTATATGAGGCACTGCAGTGATCCAAACAGGAGGAGACAAATGCATGTTTAATCTTCTCTTCTCTAAAGATATCTAATTTCTCAGCTTTATGAGACTTCAGTCTCCAGCAGTCGCTCAGTACAGGACCAGTTACATGCACTAATACTTCTGGACCTGTGTGTGTAATTAGCCGTGGCAGACGGCTGGAGAATAGAGTAGGATTGTGTGGGTTCTGGACGGTGTGAAAGGAACGCTGTAGAATTTTGGACCTGAACATCTGCTCAGGTTGTTCTATTTCAGGTAACGAGTGATGCTTTATATTGTGGATGTGACTGAGTCCAGCAGTCTTAAAGTGTGACTGAGGACGGTGCTGAGCTTGGCCTGATGATGTTCAGAATGGATGTTTTATCATTGGATCATATCATATCAATGGATGGTTGCGCATTGCAAAGCTGTATTGTTATTTATTTAATAGTACTCTTCTGTTTTGTTCTGATTATTTTGTTACACAATAATAACACACACTTATTAAATGAGTTAATTGTTAAATGACATAATTACATATTTGTTACATAATAATTACATAATTGTTATCATTATAATTACAGCTACAGGTACAAATGAACTGTTGATGATATTTTCATGTAACTTGTGTTGGTAAAACCCTACGACCTCCAGAAACTCACTCATGTAGCTATTTTACCTCTGTCCGGAGGCAGGAGGTTCAACACTGAGGAGACGTACAGTACATGTTAAATATTGACCAGCCATCTCATTTCAGCACCTATCAAATGACCACAACAGTGGTCCTTTCCGAACCTCATTTGGGCCCTGCTTCACCTCGGCGACCGTTGAGTCAGCGGGTTTCTTTTGCCACTGTGCTCGAAAGTGACTCACGGTCACGACGGAGCCAAAAAACACGCAAAATAGAAAAGTAATGAAGACTCTGTCGGCATGTCACCTCGCTGGCGACCCGAGACATTACTAACGGCTTGGACAGTGCAGTCCTGTGGAAAACTGTGAAACAGAATTTGGCCTGAGGTTGTTACTGCGAGGGTCAGCGGGTACTCGTCCCTCCGGACCGATCCATGTTTCCCCTCCGCTGAACTTGAGCACAGCCACCCACCGCTTGCCCACATTATTAAAACAATTCCCGCCCTTCTGTGGAAGAACGTAGGCCCCTCTGCTGACTTGGAGCGCAGCTTTGGCCCCGTGGTTAGAAGGGGAACATTTCAACAGCCCTGTTATAGTCATTAATGTGAGCTGTTTGCTTTCTGATGCGCATTTGTACTTGCATCGTTTATTCCAATTTGACTCTTTTTTTGTCATTTCCATCTCATTTCAGTCCAAATGCGCATAATTAGATGAAAATTGGAAACATGTGGTGGTGGGAAATATTGCAGGG
Source organism: Crenuchus spilurus (assembly GCA_036984385.1). Taxonomy (NCBI): domain Eukaryota; kingdom Metazoa; phylum Chordata; class Actinopteri; order Characiformes; family Crenuchidae; genus Crenuchus; species Crenuchus spilurus. The sequence continues at coordinate 4,864 of BRDA01061404.1, read as the reverse complement.
GGTTATTGTTAAAGCATTTCTGCTTCCATATGATTTTAAAATGGAAAAAATCTGTCCCCTGGCTCCATCCCCATGGTGCAGACAGTGGTGGAGCCCTACTGAGCCTGGCTTTCAGATGGCACATAGTCTGGTGGCACTGACGCACTCTTCTCGAATGAATTGGTCATTTCCTTGACTGAGGCAAATGGGCTTGTTAATGGTGATGTGAAAAGAAAGCAAACTGTAATGGAAAATGATGGATAGATGCCTCGTTCAATGAAAGGCAAAACAAGTCAGAACAATTAGACAGAAGTCAACCAGTTTGAGTGTTGCAATATGTAGGGTTCTGTACCACAGTCTCTCTGATGGACTATAATAAGCACAATACAGGCATCTAAGAATATTATGACCACCTACCTAATAGTGGAAATAGCCACCATTGGCTCAATAATGATCCCTGACACAGTATAGAGGTTAACTTTGGCACATTAATTGCTCTGTACCTCTCACCCGAGTCATCGTTCGCCTATTCAGTGGCTTGTGGGACACCACTGTTATGCCATTGAGAGGCATTCAATGTAGGAGAAGTCCATTCTCAGTACACTACAGCAGAACCACAAAGTTAGTGGTTTTTGAGATGCTGCCACCACCATGCTTCACCTGGTACCCTATTATCATGCCCTTTAGGACAAATTGCGTCATTTATTTATAGTTGCCCAAACCTTGTTATGTGACATCCTGGGCTGAACTCATTCCAAACCAGGGTTTAATAACAATATTTTGATATTACTGTATGGTGACGTTGACCATTACAGAACTGACATTATGCAAATGAGCTGTTGATCAATTGATGCTGTGGAAATTTTGAAAATAATCAAGATTTTTCCAAGATGTATCAACATGATTGGATTGTATTCAGCTTTTTGATCAGATTTTATCAACAAATTTGGCCATTTTTTTCCAAAGCAATTGAATGGACATGCAAAGGGTTTGGTAGCAATGTAACAATGATGCAGATACACCAACCAACCACATTTGTTGTTTGAAAACACCTGAGCAACTACCTCCATATCTTAATATTTAATTATCCCTACAAAAGTAGTTTATTAGATATTTATACACTGGACCCGAAAAATGCCCTTCTCTGATTGGCTCCCCAGTATCTATTATAAAAAATATTGATTGACAAATGGCGATGCAGTAGGCAACAATACCAAAATTGACTAAAAAGGGCATAAATGTGGTAACTGTGGTGTAAGTGGGATAACGACCTTCAAGGTATTCTGCAACAGGGAGAACTAACTCGTTCACTGCTGGGAATTTGAATTTAATCATCTTTATTGAGCTCACTTGCCTGCAGCTGTGGGCATCCCTTATCTCCGGCACCTGGGGAGCAGTTGGTGGACAGATGTTTTTTGCTTAAGGGCACTTCAGTCATGTTCCAGAGCAGGGGGTCAAACCGTTGACCTTCAGGTCACAAGGCCTGTTCCTTAATCTTCCATTAATGCAGCAATGACATCATACAGGATGATCTCACCTGCTGGAGCGAATATTGTGACAACACCATGCTGTCAGCAGTCGGCTCAGAAGCCCTGGGAAAGGACCCCTGCTTAACATCAGACGCTCTCGCAATGGCTTGCCCTGTCACTTCTGCTTTAGCGAACTGCCTCCACTGCAACTTCTGTGTTTTTTCCCCGGAGGAAAAGTCTACGGTCTTCTGCCAAGTCGGTTCCAGATTGCGTGTGCGGCGCTATGTGTGGGTGGCTGCATGTACACTTGTCATTTCATTTTAGGGCTTCGTTTTTATCTCTCCCAACATTCTGCTTTTTCACGCCGCTCGGATTTCCAACCCGACTCCTCCTGCATCTATAAATAGCGGAGCGATCCATTCGAAACCTCCCAGGCTGATTTTTATCTCTCTAATCACATGGCAAAGTGGAGCGAGATTTGCTTTGCTCACTTCTGAAGGCCCTCCTAGCTTTTTTGCTCTCTGACTTCAGATATTAGGGCCTCAGAGCTTTGATGTGCATCATTTTTCCTTCTCTCTCTCTCTCTCTCTCACTCGGTATATTTTGCCCTCTCTCACCCTTCGGCATAAAGATGCTTTTCTTTGGGATTGTGTTTGCCGCTTTTTAAGGTCTCGGCAAACCACACCACTTGGCTCGCTCTCCCAGGATGCATCACTCAAAGAAAAAATACATTTTAATGGTGCATCTATGCTTCTGGTTTGCCTCTTGGACGTCAGCGGTCCAAGGACTGCTGTATTTTTGCTCATCCACGCTGTGACGGAGGGTAAACTAAGAAAATAGCCCGGAGATGCCAGTGAGCCACTGTCTTGCTGCTGTTCTTTGTAGAGAAAACACACGTGTCCGTTACGTCCGCTGGGTCCTGGAGTTGAGGGGAGAAGAAACTGTTTGGTTTTCCTCCTTGTTAGCTTTGCACTACCACTGTATCCATGCAGTCACGGTTGGCCAGTAGAGCACAGAAATACACAGCTACGATTTTAGAAATGTATTACGGGGGGAAGGAAGGGGACCAACTGTGGTTTCTGACCAAGACGTGTGCAGATTGGTGATTTTTTTGGCCTCTGAAGAGCTCGATGATTGTGAAATCTTACGTTAGAAGTAATCCTATCAAAACAAACGCTTAGCCGCTCCTCCCCTCAAACCCAGTGAACTAGGGGCGGACGGCGGGCCTGGTGGAGACGGCTCTTCCGTGAGCAGAGGGCTGCTGAACCAGTAAAGTTCGAGGCTCATTGTGGTGGGGTTTGCGCGGTCGGAATGTTCTGGCCCCCCGGCCCAGGGCGCCGATGCTGGACGTGTTAACGGGCAGACATTGGAACCCTTCCCCGGGTACGTCGCCTGTCTGCTCTCTTTGTCCAGGTTAGGAAGGGAAAGCGCTTATGATGTGTTTAAATAATACCATCCACTCAGAGGAGCTCCTAAGAACTTACCCCCAAATTTAATCCAGTCTGAAAAGGGCTAACGAGGTTTTTGGTAAATGAGCCAGACCCCGGATGCAAGGATCTCTGGAGATGTTGGTATAAAAATGTGTGTTTTGTCTTTCTTTAATCTGTCAGAAGCACTTGTCCTTTTTACAGACTGTCACTATTAATTCTATTGGCCATCAATTTGATAATTTTGATGTTTAATTGAATAATCAAAGGACGTACACTAAGTGAACAATAACGAGCTATGTGTAGCTTCTCAAAGGATGGAAACTGGAAAGCTTTACAAACATTGATGCCGAAAAAAAAGAATTCTAATGGTTATGTCTGAATCAATTAATGTTGACAGCTCGAGTTGTGAAACTTGTCTTTGCTGCAGTCTCTCTTGTCATAATGCTACTAGACTCTGAGTTGCACATCAGTTAGCTCTAATGCCTTCCAGGCCTGCCGAAGGAGGCCCAGGGCAGGCCTCGTCCCTACGGCCCCCCGCAGACACTGCCGACCTGATTGAGGGCAGAGAGGAAAGAGCTGGCTCAGGCCTGATCACCCTGCCTGTCCGTTTCAAATCCCCCAGCCCATTTAACGCTTAACCAGCACCAGGAATACAGATGAAGAGGAATAGAGGTTCCTGCCTGAGTCATCACTCTCTCTCCACTCTTGTCCTTCCTTCATAGGAGTGGATCATCCTTATCAACAGCTTGTAGTCATCTGCATACACATACCTGGAGATTAACCCATGCTGAAATGTGTTAGCCCAGCTTTTCACACATTTCCTCTGGTCTCTTGGGACATCTCGCGGTTCATGTTTTACACTCTGGAGTCTGTTACATACATCTCCAGTAAGTGTCCTCATGCTCTATCTTTTTTCCTTTCTTCTACCTCTCCACAGATGTCTTAGAATGATGAGTGCTACTCTTGGGGGAAAGCCCTCTGACCTGAGGAAAAAGAGCCTCCTTTTCTGTTTCCTCTGTTGCAATACATCCCAGAAGGAAAGACTGTTGTCTGTGAAGTCCTTTGTAAGAACATCAGACTTTACTGTCCCTCTGCGGTATACTGGGAAGACAGGACAGAGTATCTGTAAGAGTTGATACAAGGCAGAAAGAATCCGACTGAAGTGAAACGGACCATCATGATTACTTTGATTATGTCCATATAAAGGCAGTGCTCATCCTGAGATTAACAACTAAGACTCTGCGAAAGACTAAAGTGTCCGGTTTTCAGGTGTAAAACTATATTGAAGGTGGTCAGGATTGCTTGACTAAAGTCAACAGTGTTGAAGTCTAGAGCTGATTCTGAGTCAAGACCAAGACTTTTAGTAGTTTAGGCCAGGTCAAGACTAAGACAGAAACACATTGAGTTTTAGTCAGGACTGAGACAGAGACACACTGCATCCAAGTCAACTCAGAGTCAGAGTGAAGACCAAGGCTTTTAATACTCAAGTCTGAGTCGTGACTGAGACACAGAGTCCGAGTCAATACAAAGGCTTTTAGTAGTCAACGCCGAGTCAAGACCAAGATACATAGTCTGAGTCAAGACTAAAGCATTAGTAATTGAGTTTGAGTCAAGATCAAGACTGAGACACATATAATATGAGTCAAGACTGAGACAGAGACACATTGCATCCAAGTTGAGACAGAGTCAGAGTGAAGACCAATGCTATTAATACTCAAGTCTGAGTCAAGACAAAGACTGAAACAGAGTCTGAGTCAATGCCAAGACTTTTAGTAATCGAGTTTGAGTCAAGTCCAAGACACAAAGAGTCTGAGTCAATATCAAGGCTTTTGCTAGTCAAGTCAGAGTCAAGACCAAGACGAGACACATTGAGTCTGAGTCAAGACTAAGATAGAGACACATTGCATCCAAGTTGAAATAGAGTCAAAACCAAGACTTTTAGTAGTCAAGACAGAGACAAAACCAATACTTTTAGTAGTCAAGGCC
>BRDA01061399.1:0-10607 GCA_036984385.1 Crenuchus spilurus | reverse complement strand
GGAATATTTTATTCATTGAGATCTAGGATGTGTTATTTTAGTGTTCCCTTTATTTTTTTGAGCAGTGTATATAAACATAAATAAACATATTAAGCATAATGTGGCTGTGAGTAGCTCAGTGGACTATCTCAGAGGATTGTGAGTTTGAATCACAGTCACGCTGTTTGCCATCAGCAGCCGGAGCTTGAGAGAGATAAATTGGTGCATTCTCTGGGTGGGTAGATGGCGCTCTCTCTCCATCACTACTAAGTAATGTCGGTTGGCTCAGGCATCTGCCAGCTGATCCATCTGAGCTGAGGGTCCTGCTCTTTGAGCATGTTTGCTGCCCAGTGATGATGGTAAAGAGGCGGTGGCTGACTTCACATGCATCAGAGGAGGCTGTTCTCGTCTTCACCCTCCTAGAGTCAGGGACACTGAAAGTGATTGGGAGAGTTCTAGCAAATGGGTGGGTTGATTGGCTAATACTGCATTGAGAAAAATGGGTTAAACAAAAAAACATGATAAATATGCTAAAAGAGCAAAATAATAATGAATATTTTACTAAATGCAATATTTTAGGTTGCTATTTAGCCAAAGTGCATCAATTGTGTTAAAACTAATTTTTAACTTCCGGCAGTCAGACCAGGTTCTGGCAAGGTATTGATTATAATATGTGGGCCAGATCTGTATGCCGGATGTGGTCCATGTTTGGGGAAATAAGTGACAGTAATTCTGCAGTTATTTTGAATGGCTTAAGCTGCAGGTAATAGCAAGTGAGCCAACCCCAAGCATGAGAGTCGTTTTCTCTCTTTCTGTCTTACGAACCTTACATGGTCATCTCTCTCCTCCTTTCTCTCTTTCTCTCAGTCTTCCTCTCTTACCCTGGCTCTGACCCCATTCATTTGCTTATGAAATATGCACATGCTAAGCATTAGCACCTACATGGTGCTACATTCCTGCTGAGTTCTGTTATGATACTGTATACACAACACTCCTGAGCTTCAGAGACACACACTTCAGAAGCAGATTCATCACTAGAAGCTAAGGAGCTGAACACTGCTAGCAGTATAGGACCCAAAGCATGAATGGAGATCACATGGACATAAGTCTAAGCTAAAACTGATACTTTCTTCATCCTGGACATTCATTCATTTTACCAAGTGAAACAGAGAAGACATGTTTAGTGTCTGAAGTTTGCTTCTGGAGCTAGAAGGCTAATGTAGCTAACAAGGCTAATAGTTAAAATTGTCATGTTACAACAAACATCGCAAATAATTAACCTGTTAAACTGTTTTAGTCATTAACTTCATTGATATTTATACCTTCACTAAGTGTTGTCTCACTAAGTTGAGACTAAAGTGAACCAGTAACCAAAACATAATCCTAATCCTCATTCTGGCCTTAATCCTAACTATTACTTTTTAAACTCAAGGCAAACTTAATCCTATCCTTCATTCTGGATTCAATCCTAACCTTAATCTCAACCCAAAACCTATTCCTAAAAGTCATCCAGGTTCTAAATCTAATCTTAATCTCAAACAAAACTTATTCCTAATCCTCATCCTGGCCCTAACCTTACTTTCAACTCAAACTTAATTCTAACCCTCACCCTGGCCTTAAATTTAACCCTTAAGTCTAAACCCAAACTTAATATTAACCCTCACCCTGGCCTTAATTCTAATCCTAACCCTAATCCTAATCTCAGTCAATAATCTCAGTTGTTGACTGTAGTAAACAGTGTGTTTAACCGTGTGATGAGAATGTTGAGATCTTTATTAAACCTGTTCAGGATCTTCTAAAATGTACATCTACAGATATAAACTCAGATTCTCCAGTTACAGTGAAAAGCTGCTGAATTCAGCAGATAATCAGTTTATTCTGAAAACTCTGATCATCATGTGCTGAATGTATTCAGATGCTCCACTACAGCTATTTCACAGATATGTTGTTGAGATGTTACTATTGAGATGTTCCCCTACAAACAGCCACTAAAATAAAGTGAGTGAATGAAGTCATACTGAGCTGACTCTGACTATACTAACTATAGTACATATAAGCTACATTCCATTCAGCAGTGCCTTTGTGTTCCCTACACACTAATCATGTCATATCAACTTCAGCTGGTCAAATCCCTTCATTCAGAATGTCCTGCAAGATCAACATCATGTTTACAGCAGTTTTTGACCACTTCTTTTCTATCTATAGTAAATATCAGTCTAATAAACTGCAGCCATGTAGCGTATTGTGCACTAGTGCATCTGCGAAAGTTTGAATATCATGAACAAGTTTGTGTTCATAATTTCATTAAAAAATGTTAAACTCATATATTTTATATTTATTACATATTTCAATCTATTTACTTAAATGCAAATTTACTTAAAACTACAAATGAAATATTTCTATAATTTGAGATTCTGGATTATGAGTTATATAAGTCATACTCATCAACATCCATCCATCCATTATCTTATCTGCTTTGTTATCGCACTAAACGAAACATATTTTGGCTAAACATGTTTAGCTCAGGATAAGTAACCTAGCTAGCATTAGCCATGTAGATGTTAATAAGCTAATTTGCTTTCTTGGTGAATTTCGCAGCATGTCTGGACATTAGCTGGTTACTTTATTGTTACACATTGTTGGTAGTTTTTTGGGGTTTTTTTAAAGAAAAGAATAGTGAAACATTAGCTTAGATGTGATATATAAGACATTTTAATCATTAACAACAACAAACGACTACTTTTATGTAAAACTATAGTGGAGTGAAGGCATCCTGAGTGGAAAATGAAGTCACCCTCTGTGTGTGTTGTTCTCTGCTCTTTGTTTTCATAGCCGGTCCGACTCTGCACGAATGTTAATCCTTTTGCATCTTTGCTTGGCTTTGCAACACCAGGCTGAGATTACAAATGGGAGAATAGCATGACTGAAGGGATGGGCATGGATAAATACGAAACATTTGTTTTGGTCTGAGATGCTAGTGCTCTACTGCGACATCTAGTGGCAGAAATGCACTCATGAATGAACTCCAATGTAATCCCATTCGCGTATAGCTGCTGTCAGATAGCACACAAGCTGTCTTGAAACACACACAATGGCGTTCTGCATAGTGATAAGCCGTTACTCACTATTTCCTCCACAGTCTGACTCCCTGTGGTTTGGAACTTCACTTAAAATTTCAGAATTTTCTGTGTAGTCCACTTCACAGGGAACAACTGGGGCATTTGGAATGCACCTATAGTGTTGTGTTTCTCTCCATTTGTGCGTATCACCTTATCCTGATGCAGTGATAGAGCATTTCATTTAAAACAGCAGTGTGACAGAAGATACGGGCACTGCAGAGGTGTGAGGAAATAGCCCACAACCTCGCCAGACCTTACAGGTCATCAGATTCAGCCAAAAGAGTCATCTCTATAATCACTCAAATTAGTTTGATTTTCTTGCTGTAATCATTTGAGCATTTTTCTGACCAACATGACCTTTGAAAAATAACAGATATGTATGAGACAGAGTTTGGAAGGCAGCAGGGAATGAGCAGCTGTACTGACCTGATTACAGAAAGCAATCAAACACTTTACTATGACATTACGTCTCCATCATTCCACTGAAATGACACAATGACTAATAGAAGGTAGAAGCTTAAAAGATTACGCTCAACTTAAAATATTTACAATCAATATCATTGCTAACACCACCTCTCTCCAGCTTTTAATGCAATTATAAGATTTATTTTACTGTATGATGTGCTTGTCTATTACGTACTCAGTCTCTGTTGGTTAACATCCACAACGTAGTCAATCAGTCACATTTAAAATTTTCTTCGTTAGTTTTGCAGTTAAACGATATGTCCAAATGTTTGTGGACACATCTTCTAATGAATGCATTCAGCTACTTGAAGGTGCCCCCTTGTAGAGAAGTACTGCCAGTAGAGTAGAATAGATCTCTCTGGAGCAGATAAACATTAACCTGTATGCATCATGTCTATTGCCTGGCTATGGGGGTATAAATCCCCCCAGCACTGAGCTATAGAGCAGTTAAGCTGTGTTCTCTGGAATAGTGGTGGTCCATCTAGTATTTTAGGATGAGTTGGGGTTGTGATCATCCAACATCCTGACCTCATTAGTGCTCTTGTTGTTGAATGCAATCAAATCCGCACAGCAATATTCCCAAATCTAGTACACATCCTTCCCTGGACAATTACTCCAACAAAAGCAGGACTCTACTTTTGATTTTAGAAAAAACAATGAATGAGCAGGTGTCTCTAAACGTTTGTCCTAATGGTGTAGTAAGCTAACATAGCAAAAAAAAAAACAGAATTGGGAGAGTGACTATGTGTGACCCTGTTGCGTCCCTGGCCACACCCCCTGCCTCGTCTATGTCTGTCATGTGTGTGCCATGTGCTTCTGTGTGCCATGTGCTCTTGTTTATGTTTGTGTCATGTCTTCATGTTCCCGCCCTTGTCTTGTTGTCAGCACCTGTCTTTTCTTAGCTCACAGCCCTGTATGTATGTGATTATATTTGCTTTAAAAAGCCTTCCCAGTGTTCCAGTCTTTGTCTGTCATTATATTGTCATCCATGCTATGTGTATGTCATCCCGTTTATGCTTTGTTCTGGGGGTCCTGGTTTCCAGCTCTATATAATACTTAATGGGAACCTGAAAATAATGTTCCCCAGCTCTGTATTCACATATTGTGGCATGGTCTATTGTAAGAACCCTAACCCTAAAACTTGACCTTAAACCATGACCACCCAAAGTGACCTGACACCCCAGACACATCCTTTTTTTTTATACTTTCAAAATAAAATGATACCCACTGTTTCTGTTGTGTTTATAGCTGCTTTAAACCTTTTTTTTTTAATAAAAAATTAATAATATTAATGAAATATTTTTAAATAAAATTATGATTCTGATTCTGATTCAGAACCCAGAGAATATAGAACCCAGAAAACATAGAGCCCTGGGAACTTCGGATCCTGAGAACATAGGGCCCTGGGAACATAGGACCCTAGAACATAGGTCCTTGGAACATAGGACCATGGGAGTATAGGACCCTGGGAACATAGGACGCTGGAACATTGGGGCCTTGGAACATGTGACCCTGGGAACATAGGACCCTGGAACATATGACCCTAGGAACATAGGATCCTGAAAACATAGGGCCCTGGGAACATAGGAGCCTAGAACATGTGACCCTGGGAACATAGGACCCTGGAATATATGACCCTGGGAGCATAGAACCCTGGAACATAGAACCCTGGGAACATAGAACCCTGGGAACATAAAACCCTGGGAACATAGGACCCTTGGAACATACAAGTAGGACTCTGGAACATAGGACCCTGGGAACATAGGTCTCTGGAACATGTGACCCTGGGAATATAGGACCCTGGAAGTTATGACTTTTCCTGTCACTGAGGTGGTAAATCTGGACTCCAGACATGTCTGATTGTGATGTGATGTCATTTTGTAAATAATATTTTTGATTTTTAAGTGAATAATCTTTTATAGGACCACTGAGGGGACATTTGTTCATTGGAGAATCAAAACATGTACCTGTGCAGTGCCTTGTGTCCACACATCTGGACATGGGACCTTCTCACCATTCTATGGCCAATTAGTTGAGTTTTTCCACATCAAAAAAGGAAAGAACGAAAGAAGAATGAAACAGTGAACAGAGTCCTTCAAACTTGGGCTGCATGCCTCACTCAGAGCATGCACACACACACACACACACACACACACACACACACACACACACACAGTTACACATGAAAGGCCGGATTATAAAGGCGAACTAATCTTCTGACCTTTTAAAACACACTGAGTTTATTTTTACAGTCTCCAGCTGTACTTCCCCACACTTCTGCGTGTGCGTGTGTAAATAAAGGAGTGCAGCAGAGAGGGAGGTATATTAAGGTGTAGAGAGAGTGATGGAGAGAGACAGATGAACAGAGGGAAGGAATAAAGGGCACATGCACTGCAGATGCTCAGCAGCAGATGATCGGAGATAAACTCTGAAGAATAATGGAGTTTGTGGGAAAAGGAGACAAAAGAGAGCAACGAGTGTTCTCAGACGTCCGTAGATTTACTAATGTGAGGTCCCGGGCTGGAACCGGAACTGAAGTGAACATGTGCAGACGCTTTTCTACAAGTGTTAGTACTTACTGTTACCTTTCTTCTCCAAAATCAACTGGATCCACTGAATCCTTCACTCCAGCCGTGGAAATGCAAAGGAAGTTATGCACAGCTACATGTATGTTTAAGAATAGGCATGTGTGCATGCACGTGCATTCATAAACCACCATTCAGAAATACAGAAATATTTGGGATCACTGGTTTCCCCAATTTGGGTGCAGATACACCATTTTGACAAAAGTATTGAGACACCTGCTCATTCATTGTTTCTGATTCTTCTGAAATCAAGATTATAAAAGAGTTTGTCCTGCTTTTGTTAGAGTAACTCTTTACTGTCCAGGGAAGACTGTCTGCTAGATTTTGCAGCATTGCTGTGAGGATTTGATTGCATTCAGCAACAAGTGTGTTAGTGAGGTCAGGATGCTTGTTGATCACCACCCCAACTCATCCTAAAAGTACTGGATGGAGCATCATCATTCCAGACAACATAGTTCCACTGCTCCACAGCTCAATGCTTTATATCGCTCTACTCCACACCTGACATTAGATGTGGTGCCAGTAGGTTCATGTTTATCTGCTCCAGAGAGTCCTATTGTATTGGCAGTACTTCTCTGCTCTTTAATGCATGTGATTATGTGTGTCTTTTAAGGTGTCATCAGGGGAACATGTCCCCACCACTTGAAAATAGCATCATTGTTTACAGTTTTGGTTCTTCTGGGACTGTTTTTGCTGCAACACTATTTTGAGTGTTGAGTTTTGACTCTTAATCTTAAACTTAATCTTGACACTTGACCAGACACTGGAAAAAATAATGGTCTCTGATTGGTTGGTTTCATTCCAGTCAAATGAAGAAATGCAAGAAACAGTGCTTTACAAATCAAATACAGAAACATGTAACGTTGACATGGAGGTAAGTTTGCTTTTTAAGCTTTATTGGTTTGGTTATATTGCAGTGTGTTTAGTGCAGAGATATAAGGTGCTTTAATGGTCAGCAGGGTTAGAATGAGTGTGATTTGGTTCTGTTCCAGCTCTGATTTATTTTTTCAGTGAATGTCTATGACCGAGGACTTGATTTGTTGAAGGAAACGTGAATTTGAGGGCCGGTTGAATTGAATGTGATTCAGTGGTCCTCAGTGCTTTTCCAAGCAGTTACACACGTTTCCCCAGATGATGGAAACTTTAACATTAAATAATATTATACAACATTTTACACCCAGAAAATGTTCATACATGTACATACTTATTATCCAAGGTCTTTCCTACTGTGTGTGTGTGTTAAACAGACTTTGATGTGTGCTGAACTTTTCCTTCTGTGTACTTTCATCTGCCTCCCCATTCTCCCCATTTTTATATCAGCAACCTTTGATTGGCATAATCAGTGTGTGTGTGCGTGTGTGTGTGTGTGTGTGTGATAAATGTGGTGTATATTATGATAAATGCCTGTGTACTGTAAGTGTGTTTGTATGGTCTTGTATTTATTGTTTTGTGGGCTGGGGACCAAATGTCCTCATAACAATAGTAATACAGGTCAGATTTGTAGAAATGGAAGCAGAAGCCTAAGTTCGGCAATAAAAATGTAATGCTTCAGTGTTCATCAGTGTTTACCTAAACCAGTACTACATCACTCATTTCTTGGGCTTCCTGGCCAATCACAAGTTACTACTCAACTTTAAAAGGAAGCATTTTTTTCTTCTCTATCGATTGCAGGTGCCGATGCATCACCGCCATCCTCTTTCCTCCCCACCACCACCAGGTTGGTCACGTTTTTGTTGCCCAGGGTGGCAGCTCTGCCCATGCCGCCCACCTGTCTGGCAGTATCTACTCTAGACCGAATGCTGCACAACTGGACTGGGGACAGAGCCTACGCCAATGACTTTCTCTGTTAATATCCATGTTCCTGAGTTTTTATGGCAGAACTGGGGACTTTTTGCTGGTCCTCACAACTAAACTAGCTCTTATTACCAAAACCCTACTTATAAATAAAAGAGCAGAATGATTCTCTTTAGGTTGCTGAGATTAAGGTTAGGCTTAGGATTAGCAGGTTGCTGAGGTTAAAGTTAGTATTAAGTTTAACAGCATTTGTTTTAGGTTTATCAGGACTAGGTGTAGATTTAGCAGGGTTAGGTTTAGGTTGCTGGGGTTTAGGTTAGGGTTAAGTTTAGCGGGGTTAGGATAAGGTTTCTGAGACCGATTGTACTGTCTCTGTGTGTGTGTTCCACAGAAAGGTCTCTGGGATGGTCTTTGATGAATTATCTCCTCCTGTGAAGCTTCCTGCTCCTGGTTGATCATCCATCAAAGACTTCCTGCAGTCCCTCAGCAGGACGCTAAAGCTTATCTGAACGTTTACCTGTGACGCAGGCTGGACCGGTCACCGGACACTTGGACACGTTGGTGGTAAACATCTTTGAACCGCAGCGAAGCGGAGTGGGCAACACACACACACACACACACAGGCCGCAGATCCAGTTTCCTTCAGGAATAATTTAACGCCTCTGGAATGCTTCACCTCCGACACATGGCCTGAAGTGGGGGTCCTCAGAGAGTGGGATTTTATTTCACAGCCCAAAATGTGCGATTGTGTGCATGTGTGTATGCGTGTGTGTTTTCCTATTGCACTTTTCCTTGTCTGTTTTCATTTGGGACAGGCCCATGTGCCCGTGCCTCGCTGTGTGGAATTGGACTGAAATCTGAGTGAAGGCTGTGCTCACTCTGGAGGTTTCGGACATGGCCCGTTTTTTTCCGGATGCAGAATAGGGCCTAAATCCACCCCTGAACTAAATTACACTCTCCACGGAAAACAATTTTTAAGCTGCACATATTTATACAGAATATTTGTACAGTTATTTCTACTCATTTCATTTGTTTTAAGTCATTTGGCAAATAAGGTTGTATATTTAAAAGTAACGGGTGTCATTTTACTTCTTTTGCATTATGATGAAGTAAATATGACTAGACCACTGCACTAAATAACTACATTAGTTTAGGTCTAACAGGGTTAGGTTTAGTAGGTTTTAAGTTTAAGTTTAGGTTTCTGAGTTAAAGGTTAGACTTGGGTTTAGCAGGTGGTTTGGCTGGGGTGGTATAGATTGTGACTGTGGTGAAAAACTACCAACTAAAAACTAAAATTGGTGAGAATAATGAGATCCCTGATAATCCAATCCTAATAGGTTTATGATAATGTAGTCTGTATTTTCTGTGGTTTTCCTGTAGGCTTAGTTCTGAGTAGGTGATGCTGTTTGACATTTCTGTGTTTTTTACCATGACAGCTGTCCTATCCTAATATAGATAAAAGTCGGTTATCGTCAACTTTTTGAGGGAAATTTTGTCTCAGTTATTGTTCATCTGCCCAGTTTTCATTGGTGTGCCCATTGGTGTGACTCACCGCTAATTTAGTGAAAGCAAAGCATCCACCCATGCCTTCGTCACTCACCCATGTTGATAACGCTCAAAACAATCTAAAACACATCACAAGTGATGGCACACAGCGCAAACAAATAGTTGCCAAGAACGCTGGACCACACCGGCACACTCTAAAACAGAGGGTAAACCTGTAAGAGTGAAGTTAAATGTTCATTTATTCATTTCTTTAGTCTTTTGTATTTATTCCTCATTGTGTTCTGTATGTAAAACTATAGCTATTCTATATAAAATTTATTTATTTTATATTTTGGAGTGTCTGGAATAGATTAATTGGATTTGTATTGTTGTCATGTCATGTCACACGCCGTCATCACTTGGCGATGGTAGGCTGCACAGGCGAGTCACTTCTCTCCAATGCCATCTGTCTCTGGTTGCTTGTAGCAGGCTAGCACCTGATAATCCAGTCCACGTCTTGATGTTATCCATCCAGGTTATTCTTGGTCTTCCACGTCTCCCTCCACAAGTCCAGTCATAACACTTCCTTCAATGCTCTCATGTGCTGCCTCATCACACGACCGAAGTAATGTAACTTGTGGGATTTAACGTGCATTGTATTGTTTCTTATGGGAAATATTGCTTCAGTTATCATTCGTTTCAGTTATCATCAGGCATTTTATAATGGATTAATGATGCACACCGAGGTTCCACTGTACAGCACTGTACTGGTCAATATCTGAGTGGGGCGGTCTGCTGCATGTAGGTCTGATTTGGTGGCAGTTTTGTTTTATATGGCTTTGTTTGACTACAGAAGGTGTGGTGTTGTACATACCCCATGAGCTTGTGTAATGGATTTATCATCTGCAAACTGCAGGAATTACATTAAAAATACAAGGTTCTGTCTTTCTTCACCAAAGATTGAGCCTGATTACTTTTAGACTCTGGACAAAAACGAATATTCATTAATGTGACTCTTATGGCAAGGACGCAATAATTTCTGCCAGAAGACTGAAGGCAAATTAAGTTGTTTTATTCTTAAGATGAGAAACAGAGGAAGAAAATAGCAGTAAATATTTAAATCTTTGAATAACATTCAAGTATTAGAGTCTTAGATGTATTTCATTCTTAGCGTCTTTGG
>BRDA01061398.1:7500-10003 GCA_036984385.1 Crenuchus spilurus | reverse complement strand
AAAGAAAGAGAGAGAGGAAGAGAGAGAGAAAGAAAGAGAGAGAGAGAGAGAGAGAGAGAGAAAGAAAGAGAGAGAAAGAAAGAGAGAGAGAGAGAAAGAAAGAGAGAGAAAGAAAGAGAGAGTGAAGAGAGAGAGAGAGAGATCTGTTTCACCAGTGCTTCCTGCCAGGCTGCGGACTTATTCTAATGAGCAAGGAGGACCCAGTGTGAACAGTGGGGAGAGGGGGGAGTGTAAGATGGAGCATGGTTGCTTTGACAAATGAGATAGGGAGATAGTAGAGTTTCCAGAGAAAGTGAGTAACAAATGGAGAGAGTTTAATGAAGGGAATAAAGTGTGTGTGTGTGTGTGTGTGTGTGTGTGTGTGTGTGTGTGTGTGTGTGTGTGTGTCTGAGAGAGAGAGAGAGAATACCAGGCTTGTTGTGTGTGGGGCCCTTAAACTGTTAACACACTCACTTTGTGGGGACCTTTCTTTCTTGTGGAGATCACAAGCTGGTCCTCAATTTAAATCATTATTATTAAAGATAGGGTAAAAAATAAATGTAAGTCATAGGGTAAGGTTATAGATAGGATAAAAGTAAATTAAATGTTAGGGTAAGGTTATAGATAGGATAAAAGTAAATTAAATGTTAGGGTAAGGTTATAGATAGGATAAAAGTAAGTGTTATGGTAAGGTTATAGATAGGATAAAAGTAAATTAAATGTTAGGGTAAGGTTATAGATAGGATAAAAGTAAATTAAATGTTAAGGTAAGGTTATAGACAGGATAAAAGTAAGTGTTAGGGTAAGGTTATAGATAGGATAAAAGTAAAAGTAAGTGTTAGGGTAAAGTTATATAGGATAAAAGTAAATTAAATGTTAGGGTAAGGTTATAGATAGGATAAAAGTAAAAGTAAATGTTAGGGTAAGGTTATAGATAGGGTGAAAGTAAAAGTAAGTGTTAGGGTAAGGTTATAGATAGGATAAAAGTAAGTGTTATGTTAAGGTTATAGATAGGATAAAAGTAAAAGTAAGTGTTAGGGTAAGGTTATATAGGATAAAAGTAAAAGTAAATGTTAGGTTAAGGTTGTAAATAGGATAAAAGTAAAATTAAGTGTTAAGGTAAGGTTATAGATAGGATCAAAGTAAAAGTAAGTGTTAGGGTAAGGTTATAGATAGGATAAAAGTAAAAGTAAGTGTTAGGGTAAGGTTATAGATAGGATAAAAATAAGTATTAAGGTAAGATTATATATAGGATAAAAGTAAAAGTAAGTGTTTGGGTAAGGTTATACATAGGATAAAAGTAATATTAAGTGTTAGGGTAAGATTATAGATAGGGTAAAAGTAAAAGTAAGTGTTATGGTAAGGTTATAGATAGTATAAAAGTAAGTATAAATAAATAAAGTGTGTTTGTGTGCTTCATTGTACAGTTCTAAAAACAAAATTGGATGCTGTTTAAAATGTGAATAATTGTAAATAAAAACATAGAACCATATTTTATTCACAATAGAGAATAGAACACATATCACATTTTGAAAGTGATGCATTTTACCATTTTATGCTACAGTCATTTTTTAGGTCTATGTCCTAGCACTAGTCCAGCACATAAAAAGGTTCAGATTTTAAATGCTTCTGCATTTTCCTTTAACACTTAGTTATAAATGGTGGGAAAACAGGTAAACAGCTGTACGTTTTGGTATTAGCACCCTGCACTTCAGCCACTTATGCAGTTTCAGCAAGAATATGAGGACTGAATGGAACCAAAGTTATTCTTCAGTACAGTGTCTGGATACTTTTGGACACGTGTGTGTATACACACAAACATTTGTTTCCTTCTGCTTTGGTCAAACACACCAGGTAATTCATTTAACTTTAAGGTGACAAGCAGATAATGAGCAGAAAACATGATTATACTTTTCAGGAAAGCAGAACCCTAATGGAGTTAGGTGGACTTTTATACGGGTGTCTAATGGTCAGTTAGTGACCGGAGCCTGTGAAGGGTGTAGTATGTAGTGTGTAGTGATGATCTAAAGTGGAAAAAACACTTTAGTGCTTCTGCACTGTGTTCTGTTTATCTCCACTTACACTCTTTCACAACTTCACTGAATGTGTTTGCAGTGGAAATGTGCCACTGAGAGAGTTCTCTCTCTTTCTCTCTCTCTCTCTCACTCTTCTCTCTCTTTCTCTCTCTTCTCTCCCTCTGTGTGTCTCTCTCTCACTCTTCTCTCTCTCTCACTCTTCTCTCTCTTTCTCTCTCTTCTCTCCCTCTGTGTCTCTCTCTCACTCTTCTCTCTCTTCTCTCTCTCTATCTCTCACTCTCTGTGTCTCTCTCTTTCTCTCCTCTCTCTCTCTCACTCTTCCCTCTCTCTTCTCTCTCTCTGTCTCTCTCTCTTTCTCTCCTCTCACTTCTCTCTTCTCTCTCTCTCTCTCTCTCTCGCTCTCTTTCTCTCTCTGTCTGTCTCTCTCTCTTTCTCTCTTCTTTCTTTTTCTATCTCTCCCTCTCTTACTCTCTCTCTTTCACACACAC
>BRDA01061398.1:0-2500 GCA_036984385.1 Crenuchus spilurus | reverse complement strand
ATCAGCAGCAGCAGCAGCATCACCATCTGCAGCAGCATCATCATCATCGTCACATCACTATCATTGGCAGCAGCATCATCACCATCACAATCAGCAGCAGCAGCATTATCACCAACATCATCATCACAATCATCAACAGCAACAGCAGCATTATGTGCTTTTGTAGTGGTGAAAATGAGCTTTCACAATCAAATAAAACCATCAAAACTAGCACTGTAGCTGCTTTAATTGTTATCTGCCGCCCTCGTGTGGCCATTTACTTTTTTATCAGGCCTTTCATTTGAGCGTGTTTATGATGAAGTAGTTTTTGGGGGAGTAAGGCATGAAGTGTCCAAATGTAATGCTTTATAAAAGGGTGCATTTTTTCACTCAGTGCTATCTTCTAAGGCGGCAAGGGAACTAACATCGAGTTTCAGAAGCAGGCAATATTTCATACAGCCAGCAGAGGGCGCTAGAACTCATGTGGCAAAGACGTCACGTGACTAAGGCTGTGTTTCAAACGGCTCCATGTTGGACAGAAAGTGCACTCGTTGTTGTAGAATCCGTTATTTCGTGACCTATATAGCAAGTACACTAGGTAGAGAGCACGGAACGATTTGAGATTCAGTCAACATATTTGACTGAACTTCCGAGAGCAGAAGCAGGGTGTGATTGTTAGCTGTTATCGCAGTGAAGCGGGATGGGTGTAAAAATCCGTGTGGAATATTGGTGAGTTGTTTATGACTGGTAAAGTGTGGAAAATATCTTCGTCGTTAGCCTCAGTGAGCGCTGTTAATCAGTTCAGGTGTGTTAGCTAGCCATGTTAGCTAACTCGTCGTGCTGTCTGTGTCGCTAGACTAGCTACAATAAGAGCAGCTAATTATTCGACTTGGATCACAGTAGTTTGATATTCAGGATTTGCCCTCTTGCCGTTTGTGATGACTCATTGTGAATAACTGTGAGCCCTCTCATGTACCAAACAGGAAGCAGCTGCCTCTGTTCATTTAACCAGGCTCCTGTTATAATCTACTACGCACACAAGGGCTGTACTGAAAAGTATTGATGGCATAAGTGGGGCTTTTGACATAAGAGGGCCTAGTCGAAGGTCGCCGGTTCGGTCCTTTTGGTTCGGACACGACTAAAGTGCCCTGAAGCAAGGCACCCTAAAACCTCAACCCTCCCCTGGGGCCGTGAATACATAGCGATCTGATGACATCACGAAGTCTCGCTTCCGCCCTTATGGAAAACAAGTTCACATTTGTTGGGCAGCAGGTTTATGAGATGACTTGAATAGGCTTTATTTTAATACTTTTTGTTTTGTTTAAATTCAAGTAAATATCTAGCTAAATTCAACATTTCTTGAAGAAGTCCTCTTCCATCCTTGTAAAGACATGTTGACTGACTTCCTGAATTATGTTGAATTAATACAGTTTAGTAGATGTTAAACTAGCAGGGTTGCCAAGTCCCAAAAAATTATTCAGCTTGTGCCTTCCACCATCTAAAACTTGTACAAAATTTAAAGCGTGTTCCTCCAGACATTTGAAGAAGCTTAAAAATAATTGTTTTAATCTTATTTTGTGATTAGTTTTGTTTTGCTATTTTCTACCTTCGAAGCATTTTGTCATGGTTGTTGCTGTTTTGCATTTTAAAGTATTTGTGCAACTCCTTTTCTAATTCTTTCCTTTCTTGCTGTTCTCCAGTGGCAGATGAGGCTATGAGCCCCGCTATCGGAAGCTGGAGCGGGTTGTCACTGCTGAGTTTCCTGATGCGGAGGTGTCTGGCTTCGTCGGCAGACTAGGTAAGTTTATCTTTTTTTTTTTTTTTTTTTTTTTTACAAATGTATAACCTTTTCTTTGAGAATCCAGCTGTCGTTGGTGTTATGAAGTGGACTTGTTCTAAATTACTTCAGTGAAAGGTTAAGGTTTTTTTTCCGTTCTTTTTTTTCTTCCAAGTTTCCATTTTGGAAATTTTGTTTTTGACAACAACAGTATATCAAACATAAGATGTTTGGTCATGCTCATGGCTGCAGGATATTACATTTGCTTTTATGTCTGTTTCAGGGAGCTTTGAGATTGAAATCAGTGAACAACTGATTTTCTCAAAGTTAGGAACCAGTGGTTTCCCTTATGAAGACGATGTGAGTACACAACCTCAGTTCACTTCTGGAGCAAAGATTCTGCCTTTATTCAAACCTGCCCAGTTATTCATGTTTTAAAAGGATTAAAGTACAACATGCGTTTAAGTGTCAAGATGACTAAATTTGTCTTTCTTGTTTTTATTTATTTATTTTATTTTTTTGTTTAAACGCCCTATGCATGGTGTTTTAGATGATTGATTGGCTGCTGTACAAATTTTAACAAAAGGAAGGAAAAATAAGCCTCAATATCAGTTGCTTTGCTGACTAAATGGATATTATTATTAATTATTATTAGGGCTGGGCGATATGGCTAAAAACTGTATCACGATATAAGTACTTCATATCGGTCGATATCGATAATTATTGAATTTTTTTTTACCTATT
>BRDA01061396.1:38867-44686 GCA_036984385.1 Crenuchus spilurus | reverse complement strand
TTAATGATTTGATGTCTGTTATTACTAACCCTGTAAAGCTGCTTTGTGACATCAGTTGTAAAAAGTGCTTTATAAATAAAATTTGATTGATTGAATTTGAATTGGGTGTAATAATTCTCAGCACTGCAATGACACTGACGTGAGGATGGTATGATGTAAGTGTGTGTTCTGGTATGAGTAGATCAGGCAGAGCAGAGTTGCTGGATATTTTGAACACTGTGTCCACTCACTGTCCACTCTATTAGATACACCTACCTTGTTGGTCCACCTTGTATTTGTAAACGAGTGTCTCATAATGTGTTTCTGATACACACATTAACTCACCACCAGCACATTAGTGTCACTACAGTGATGAGAATAATCCACCACCCAAATAATAGCAGCTCTGTGGGGGTCCAGACCATTGAAGAACAGGGTGAACACAGTATACAGAGAAACAGATGGTCTACAGTCTGTAAATGTAGAACTACAAAGTGCACCTGTATGCTCAGTGGAGCTAAAATGGACAATGAGTGTAGATACAATGAGATGAATCTGCTGTTATGGCTAACTGACATAATATGAGGTGTTATTACAATGATGCAACACGTGATTGACCACCATTGTCCTGGGAAGTGTAGATGTGCCCATGCTTGTCCCATTACTGCCCAATTATGACTACAGAGGAGGAGAGAGGTTTTCACTGACCTCATACCACCGTATACTCTCATTGACCTCTTGAGAAAGGCACTGCTTTTAATTTCAAAGGTCACACTGACCACTTACTCTGGCATTAGTGTCCCCTTGCTTGCAAAGGGTAGTAAAGTTTTTTCTTGTAGACTAAATTCACTGATCAACCCAAGACCTGAAATAATACAAGCAAACACTGCCTGTGTTCATAGAAGAATGCCAGAGTAAAATGAATAGATCAGATAAACAGTTCTCTATGGAAGCCGGTGAAGCCTTCAATCCTGACAGAATATGGCAGAATCTAATGGAGGGTCCTGTACCCATTTCAGATTCAAATTGATTCCCGGATACCTGCCTGGCTCATAAAACCCATTTCAATTGGATAAAACAGTGGCACAACATTGCAGATCAGCTATTTTTCCTTTCTGTCTCATCTCCTCAGCTGTGCTTCACTTGTGAAGATACGAGAAGGAATATGGGGTGAAATTGTGGTCAGCGTGCCGCAAAGACCGCTCTCGTGCTCTATACACAAGACTACCACACTATCATTCAGATGGATTAGCCAGTCCTGAAAAAAGACAGAGATGGAAGGTTCAACTGTTCTCATTATCCTTTCTTTTACTTTACATTCTACTAGCAATCCCATTACTGAGAGCCGTAGCTCTGGTTCTGTACCACAACAAACCAAACACTCCTTTTCTTTTCCTCTTTGCAGCAACATCTAGTCCTACTGGGAAAAATAAATCGGATCAGATGTGCAGAAGGACCGTTCTGTTTCCCTAAAACAGCTTTCATTGTGTAGTTCTCTTACAGGGTAATTCCAGTGATTTTCACTTTTTCAAAATAAATCTTTAAGATAATCAGGATCATTCATACTATAACATGGTGCAATGCAGAAAAAAACATACAGAATGTTTACTGAAGCTGGAATTTCCTAAATTAAACCTGTCATAAATTCCTCTTTTCTGTTGTGAGGCTGAACGTTTCTGACTCTTCCAGTGGCATTTCCACATGTTTCAGATCAGAATACCATTAAAATATTGATAAAATAAAATTCCAGTCCTATGTATTTTCTAGTTCACAGGATAGCCTACATTCATAGACTGTATGCCTATACAAATCCGCTCAACCTTTCACCTGGTACTATGATTCAAGTCCTGTAACCCCCGCTTTTACTCTCTGGGTGTCTTGAAAAGACATTTATGGTGGACTTGACAATAGCTTTAGGTTGAGTTTTATAAAACGATATTCTCTAAAACAAGGCGAGCATGTAGTAGAAATTACTAGTAAATAGCAGCAGTCAGCCCATTCTGTTGCCCAAAACTACATGAGACATCTGACAATTTGCTCTGTTGCTGGTCTTCCTTGGAACTTTCTGTTGTGTTTTTAATTCACAGTTAAAAACGTTGCAGTCTAGGTACAACTCCAGAATGGAGATGTTTGGTCACCTTAAGTTCACTAGTCACCTTGGGTGTGCTGGCTTAATGATGTAGCTATCCATAGACTGATTACTCTTATTATGTTTTTAAAATGAACACTGTGCATGTTACACTATCAGTCTAACACCTGCTAAATGCTGTGTTACTAATGACAATACATAATATGGTTATTTTTAGCTCAGTAAACCGTTACCCAGCAGCCCACCAACGTCAATAGACGTTCATTTTTGGTTGAATGTTGGTCATGACGTCAGATAACAAAAAATTAACTTCAGAATAACATTTAATAATGTCCTTTGCTTGCTGGGTAGTTTGATGACATTCTAAAAGAGTGACTCCACTGAAGCTGAAAAAAGTTTACATGGTTTGATTTACTAATTGAGGAATGACAGACAGAAATTGTATAGCTGCTTATAATGTACTGGCTCAAAATCCAAACATCATGTTAAAGGCCCAATTTTACTAACTGTGGATTAAATTAAAGTTTAAATGATAAATGGTAAGCAATCATATCTGGAAGTATAAAGTGGAGTGACAGATAGTAAGCCAAAATGCCAGGTTTCACCGTTAGCCTTGTTAAGTTTATTTGTATGTAGTTTTTCCTGGTCCTAAATTAGTAACGCAGTAGCTGGAAAAAGAAAAGATCTTTGGAATCTACAATGATTATTATATGCATTCAAACTGTTCTGAATGCAATGCAAAAACAAAATAGTTTCAAAGAATAACCTGTTAAAACAAATGTGCAGAGCTATGCATACATGTATGTGTTATGGTTAGGGCTAGGGCTAAGATTAGGGTTAGACAGCCCTATGGCTAGTAACCATTTACGTTTGTTGTTTCTTGAAGGCATCACTGTCTTTGAGTAGTGATTTCACACACAAGCGCCCACAAAGGAATTGAACACTCCAACATGACCTCAAGAACCATTTGGTTCTTGACATTGGAGAAAAAAACAATGTAAAGTTTTTTGTTGCAAAATTGGTGGAACTTTCAACTGTTTTGGTAAAGAATGTCTAAGAAAAATCAGTAACACTTAATAATAACTTTCATTAATAAGCCATTAACTAATGATTAATAACTGTGAACAAATCATTAGTTCATGAGAATCTGAACATGAACAAATGTTTATAAATGACAGTTGATGTAGTTACTGATTGTATAGATTTTTGCAAATGTTAACAAATCATTAGTAAATCAACAGTAAATCATTTGTTAATGAAATTCTCATGAACTAATGATTAGTTCACAGTTATTAAACATTAGTTAATGAGCTATTAATGAAAGTTATTATAAAGTGTTACCGAAAAATCCTGTATACATGTTATAAACTGGTATGTCTACACATTATGTAAAGGTTCTATGCTAATTAAAGGCCTTGAACCATACAGCCAAGAAGGAACCTTTGAAGAGAGTAGTAGTTCACAATAAACTCACCAGTTCTTAACTACTTTCCAGTGTCAGATGCAGCGAAAGCTGCAGCAAATACAGCAAACAGTGCTGCTAATGACAACGGTGATCATAATAGCAATAATCTCATAAATGACTGCATGGATGAAAATCATGTTCATCCCATTAATGTCCCTCTCAGTGCTTCTTGTGGATATCACCAGCTGTTCTGCACTCTATTGGCCTGTTCTTCAAGTAAGAGAGAGGAGACAGAAAAAAAGGGAGCAACCTAGATGAGAATTTTGTGCTTCACTGGCTATTGAAAGATGAGGCAATAAACTGCTAAACTTGAGTAATCACACTCTCCCCAAGGAATGCCTTAAATGGGGATGGTCAAAAACCTTGAAATTTGAGCTGGTCGCACGCAGCCCGGGCTGCAGCGTTTGATGAGATTCATTATTGTAGGGGAGCTGAATACAAGTGTCTTCTGATTACAGGGTCCCTCCATTAAAAGTTCCCACCAGTGTGCATTTCCATGGCGGAACGTCAATGGGATTAAAATCTCAATTCAGGCCCAGTCAATTCTCCAGTAACAAGATTTCATTAAATGCAGGCAGGGAGGCAAATGGACTCGAAAGCAGTGAAACAGCTGGCGTATAAATTATAGAAATGTGCTCTCTGCTAACTGAACACACCTTCGACTTGCAGACACATTATTATTTAATGTTCAGAGAAGCTGATTTTATGTAAATTGGAGTCTTCCTTTCTCTAGCGCCCTTCTCGGTGCCAGGTACTCCGAAACCAGGCGCGGGGAAAGATTATGCAAACCAATTAACATATGAAAATAACGTATTAATATACTGTCTGTGAACTGTATCCAATCAGTTCCCTTTCACTGGCGTGTGTACAAAACAATTAAAATTAAATTTATACCGCTTCTTCTCTTAACATATTCCGCCTGGCAAATGAAATCAGCCAGCAAACGCTGACAAAAGTTTTACAGGACTGCGTTTTCCCCCCCTTAAAGGCACACATCTGACTTTTCGCAATATTTATGCAGGCCTGTTGCTAATAAATTCCCGCCTTTTGTTCAGCCCTAATGGCGTGTGCGTCTGAAACAAAGCCGTGAAATCCATAGTGGTGCCCAGGTACTAATGAACGGCGTGCATTATGCTGGCCACTAATTACAGGCCTTCCATAAATAAAACAGGAGACAATCAATTAGCTGAGAACTTGTCTTTGTTAGTCATGGGGCAGTGGGTTCCTGCGGGCGCAAGCCGAGCTTTTGCAGCACCACAGGCTCTTCAGGGTGCAATTTCGAAATGGGCAAGAGGAGTTCAGATAAATCACATTTCGAATGTTGCTACTAAAAGCTCTTCAGGCAATCCGCTTTGACTCACTGGGATTACAAGTAAATTAATACCTATGCAATTTTCCAACCGCCAGCACCGAAATATTAATGCAGAGAGCCCAAATGTCTTTCTCCATGAGCAAGTGCTAGACAAAGGGGGGGAAAAAACTCTCAATGTGTTATTATCAAAGCCTTTTAGAGGAGCGCTGCTAAAAACCCTCTTCTACTCCTGATTCAGAAACGGTCAGTCTCTTATGATGTCCCAGACTTTGGCGGACTGATGTATCACACTTGATATTGGCCAGGCCAGGATGAATCAGAGTGCATTAACACCAAACCTCAGAGATTCTAACCAAATGATGGGAACATTATGCGTCCTATGGGCCAGGCCTCACTAGCTTGATGCATAATTTGAGCATTAATGCAATTTACATTTTAACGCAGACCCTGGAGTAAACTGATTAGTAGATGGTTATCTGCTAATGCAACAGTGACAGGAGGCTAGGCAGGATTACGTTCGACCAAAGCTGGGCCGGACAAGAGCAATTGCAGCCAATCTGCAGGGTTTGGACACCTAAAAGTAAGCCTTGCTATTGGAGAATGATGGGGTGTGATTTATACCAGGAACACAAAGAACAGACTTTGTTCATATGAAGAAACGGGTGTTTCTAGACAACGGGTTGTGCAGAATTTAGAGTGGCACAGTTAATGTATGACTGAATGTTGTTTGGGTCAGAAAATGACATTTTGTTTTCAATGGACAAAGTTTTCTAGGGTCCTTGATCAACATTAAAATCAATAACTAAACTAAACTAAACTATAAATGTATATTTAAAAAAGTGAATCCTCCGTTTCCTTTATGTTTGTGGCAATGTAGCACAGATCAAATTGAAGGCAGTGAGTTATATATGTGACCCTGCCAGGGAAAACCAGGCCAAAGTCGCTGGGCAACTTATTGAGATATGGTGTTGTTC